>JAGFPH010005205.1:38091-69747 GCA_018207615.1 Philaenus spumarius
GAGTATTTTCAAAGCACAGTTTATTGCGTGCTTCGCATGCCTACCCCCGTGTTGGAAGTATTTTCAATACAAAATGCATTGCGTGCTTCGCACGCCAACCCCCGTATTGGGAGAATTTTCAATACATACAGCTTTGCGTGCTTCGCACGCCAACTTTAAGCCTATGTGCTACGGACGCTTTAAAATCATAGAGATTATTACGTAGAAAGGTTCGAAAATAAAAAGTAAAGTAATTTCTACTCATTTGGGCTATAAATATAAAACATAAAAGGTCAGCTTCTAGCATAGGAAATACGAAATTTGCGTAGCAGTGAACGTGTTAAACACCAATTTAAATGTTTATTTTTTAAATATTTCGATATTTACCCATGTAAAATATTGTAGGATGTAAGGATGAAGATTTTGTTTTGTTAGAGTAAAGTATTTTTGTTGAACCTTCAAAGTTTTCTTATTTAACAGATCAGATATGCTCACAACTCACAAGAGAGTAAGGCTGTAACCTACTGTATCCATGTGTATTGTACGTTGTAGTTTAATCAAGTAAATCTAAATATCTGTATGCATGCAATGCACAATGATGTAAAATATGTTGTTGGTTCCTCTGTTGTGTTGTCTATTTTATAATTCAACTTGCACTTTTTATTCCTAGTATTAATTTTTACTGCTAAATTTCGGGATAAGGGGGGTTTTCCCCCCCCCCCCTTCTACGACCTTGGAAGCGATACACCAGGTTTTGTTGTGCAATGGTTAGAAACGTATAAAGCCGTTCACTCACTTTTGAGACATCCTATATAAGTCGAGTTGATTGCTTCATGGCTGTGAGTGCTTTCAGTTTTATAGTTCAGTAATCAGACGTGGGGAATTGATTGAACATGCAACTGGAAAGTATTTAGACCTACACAATGGCGACAATAATTCATATTGTTCAACTGATTACGATTCCGGAACAAATAAGAGTAATTTGTATGTTTTCTTTCCAATGTTTGAGTCGCCATCATTAGTCAGATGTCAGCGGTAACAGGAAAACAGGATTAGCAGGAGGCTGGTGGCGTTAAATCTTCCCCCCCGAGGAGAACTGTTCTGTGTAGCCTACAACATTAATCACCGTTATTTTAGTGTTTGCTATTTTATTCTGTTTTTATTTGTTTCCATTACGGGAAATTATTTACGATTGTTTTGGTGATTAAATGTCACATGGTTTAATAATTTTATCCCTAAAATGTATTTCATTGTAAAGCGTTATTGGCGAATTTCCAAGGGAAAGATGAGCTACTTCAGTGAACCTTATGGTGAGACCTAAGTTTGGGAGTAGTCAATGTGCACCGATCATGGTCCCCTGAACACTTTGGGGTGTCTTAAAAAATTACATATAAATATGTGTTCGCACGCTAATGAAAGTATTTTAAGCCCGAATCGGTCCAAATTTGGTACGCACGTTGGATGTCCAAGTACCAGCTTGGACGAGTTCTATAATAAAACAATGGGAAACACGATTTTTGACCGAAATTAACTAGTTTTTTAGACTTTTCGTTCTAGAATGAAACTTTATTGGGGTTTTTGTCTACAGAAATAAATGTAGGACATTATTCTGCACATTTTTTTTCTTTTATAGTATTTTAGGTTTTGATCGATTTTGGGGGAACCGAGCGAGCTACAAGGTCGTTTAAAAACAATATGTGCAGAATAATATCCTGCGTTTATTTTTTTTTTAAATGAAACCCCAAAAAAGTTTCATTCTAGTGCGAAAATCTAAAAAAATAGTTAAAACAGGTTGATGCATTTTTTGGCTAACGAACTCGTCCGAACGACATAGACAACCAACGTGTGTACCAAATTATTAACTGCGGCCGCTAGAACATAATATACATACAGAGTGGTTATAAAGTCACTTCCCCCCTTTAACTTTTGTGATTGTTAAAACAAACAAATATCCTTTGGGGAACGTTACTAACTTAACCCAAAGTATCTTTTGAAGCAATCAGAAATTTTGAGTGTTCCCTAAAAATGGGGATTTTGAAAATTTTTAAATGGCATAAATAACTAGAAAAATGACATAAAGAAAATAAAAATCGGACCACGCAAAACAAAATGGTGACCCTAAACGTGTTGAAATAAATGGACATAAAGTTGCTAATATCTCGAAAAGGAAGAGTTTTTAGAAAAAATTTCAAGAGACAAAAAATGTTTATTTCAAAGTGCTTGACCTAAAAAATTTCTTCCAAATCATTTCGTAAATTTGATTTTTTACTAAATTTTCCAAAACGGAGGAGTAGAAATAAAATTTACGAAATCTATTTGGAAGCAATTTTTTAGGTCAAGCACTTTGAAATAAACATTTGTTGTCTCTTGAAATTTTTTCTTAAAACTCTTCCTTTTCGAGCTATTAGCAACTTTATGTCGATTTATTTCAACACGTTTAAGGCTGCCATTTTGTTTTAGGTGGTCCGATTTTTATTTTCTTTGCGTCGTTTTTCTAGTCTTAAATAGACCTTTAAAATGAGGTATCACATGACCACACTTCCCATTTAAAAATTTTAATTTGCCCCCAAATTCCCCCATTTTTAGGGGACACTCAAAATTTCTGATTGCTTCAAAAGATACTTTGGGTTAAGTTAGTATCGTTCCCCAAAGGATATTTGTTTGTTTTAACAAACACAAAAGTTAAGAGGGGGGGGGGGAGTAACTTTATAACCACCCTGTATTTATAATTTTAATGACACCCCAAAACGTGTTCTGGGGACCATGATCGGTGTCCATTTACTACTCCCGACCTTAGGTCTTACCATAAGGATCTTTCCTATGGAAATTCGTAACAAGCAAACCTAATTAAAATTAATGTAAATACAGTACACTTAGTATAACAACGATATGTTTCCAAAGTTTTAGAGTAAATATTTCCAACAGCGCGTAAAGACGTATAAACATCGTTAAAAACATGGCGTATTTGATGGATCAAACAGCGTAGAAAGTGTAGTTCAAACAAAACTAAACGTACAAAGAAAACACTGCCTCTGTCATTACATTATTAATTCCAAAGCTTATACAAACATCTTATGTTTTGACTTTGTTATTCGAGTAGCCTTGAATTGACGGTTTACATCGGTGGTTCCCAACCTTTTTTATCTTCCGTACTCCTTAAAAAGGATTTTTGTTGAAAAGTAAACCCTGCCCACTGGAGTACCATTTTAAAAAATTTAAGAAATAAGTTTTAATTTCGTTTACTTATGGTAATACTAAGACAGGGCTTTAAAGGCACAAATGAAACACATAACATAAACGAAGAATATGATTTGTATTTATAATATTTCAGTAAATAATACTATTGTATTTGGATAACCTAATAGAACTCCGATCCAATGCAATATTTCAAGCCACTGAAAATTCGACGATAGCCCGATCTATTGGAAAAACGACGGAAGCGGTGTGAAGCACCAATGCTACCAATGCTTTCTCCCTAGCGCTACCTCGCGGCGCGATCATGCACTATTTTTCCGACAACTTTTTTTTAGCACACAGCCCCCGTATGCATGAATAATCTATTTTATTATTCATGATCTATGATAGTACTAAATTTAAATTGTATACGTTTTTAACATACTTCAAAAGTAAAAGAACATTTTGTACTGTTATTTAAAAAAAAAATGTATCATGAACAGTAACTCTAAATACTCTTAATGGAATCCTTCAGCTCAGAAGTTAGAGCTCAGCTTTTTTAAATCTGGCTCGAATGATAATAAGGTAGGGCCTTCAACAGGGACGTCACTACGGGGGGGGGGGGGGGGGCCCCCCCCAATAACCATAAAATCCAAAAAGTTGGGAAATTTGGGACTTTAGAAAAAAGTTGGAATTTAGATTTTTGGATTAAATTGCAGGCGAAAACCCTCAAAAACTCCAACTTTGGGATTGGGTTTCGAAAGTTTATGTTTTTAATTACTGTACCACCATTCACAAATAACACGTAAGTTAGGCCTATAATTTCCAATCCAAAAATGTAGGGCAAATCCAAATATTTCTGTACCAAATAAATACATCGTCTTCTTTTAAATGATGTTCGGGGAAATTTAGTTCCAGCTCTTGTTATTGTGGCAACACTGACCGGATGCACTGCTTCCAAACCGCCAGACCAGTGTTACCAGATTAGGGTTTTTCCCGAAATGGGGAAATTTTAAAGTTTGCGGCAAATATTGGGGAAAAGAAAATGGCGGGGAAAATATATGGGGAATGTTTTTCAATAATGCGTTGGCATGTTAAAATTCTTGTAAAATATTAAAAACTCTTAAAATACTCAATATCTACAATGTTAGAAACCCTACTTAGAGAAGTAATTTTTCCCAAAAAATCCGATGGTGTGCCACTAGGGGCATATCTCTGCTGGCATTTATTCCACACAACATAACCCAGAGCCCCTTTCAGCGCGTTTGGAACCCCCACACAAAAGTTGGGAAATAGGGTCAAAATTGTAGGGACATTTTAGATTTAGCCCCCCCCCCCCCCCAATAAATTTTCGTAGCAACGTCCCTTTCGTTAAATCGGGAGCTGCTTCAAGTTTATTTCCGTTTGTTCTTGATAAAGGCATACGATGAAAATCCCCTCTCAACAAGTACTGAGCTTGTGAAAGGCAACAGATAATTCAGGGCTTTATACTTTTATATTCGTTCCTTGTTGGTACATTTCAATTAACGCCTCTTTGTCAGAGATTGACAGGTCGGTCGCTTGATCAAAGGTATTTGAAATCCAGTTCTCTTGACAATTTCGCTCCGGAAAGTACTCCCTTTGAAGTGCTTTCAGGTGCGATAAAATGTCACATTCCACTTCCTTTGATAGTTTGAGATTGTTCTCCATCAAGAAACTACGAAGTGTGTCGAAAACTTCACACTGGTCCTCAATGAGGCAGTTTACCCAAAATGTCTTTATCATCGGCCGGGCAATGCTCCCTGTCTTGTTCTAGTAACACGCACACACGCACAGATCAACAACGCATCAACTCTACTATGTAGTTGTTACACTTCCAACGGCCGAAATATTGATTTCCGACATTACTGATATTTTTCGCGCACCACAAGATGGGAACCGTTGGTTTACATCGTGAATAACGACTAGAGACTCCTGACGAACGTAACATGAGGTATATACAGGGTGTCCCATAAGTAAAGTGCCAAACTTCGGGGATTGATTCTATGGATCAAAATAAGAAAAAAAGTTCATATAAACACAAAACCGAAAAAGCTTCGTTTTCTAGATATCCGCCATTTTGATTTTTGTACAAAATAATTCTTATCCAGAGAACGGTTTGACTGATTGAGTTCAAACTCGGCGTGAAGTTTAAACTAACAACGATATATCTCAAGAAAAATAGGCAATTAAATCCAATCACGATTTTCAAAATGGCGGTTATTTGAAAATTTCAAACCTAAATTACTAAAAGACCGTGCACTTTAACAAAAAATGTTAAGATATCTTTTTTGTAGCCCTTTTCATTCCCTATCGGATGGTGTAGCTGTGAAAACAATCGGATGAAGGATAATAGCTAAGTTAAAGAGAATGACCGCAAATTGCTGTGTTTACTGTGTTTGTATAGGATGCCGGATTAAATAAACCAATAATTACGCATAACTTAGCTATTATCCTTAATCCGATTGTTTTGACAATTACACCATCCGACAGGGAATCAAAAGGGCTGCAAAAAAGGTGTCTTGACATTTTTTGTTAAAATGTACGGTTTTTTAGTAATTTAGGTCAAAAGTTTTCAAACAGCCGCCATTTTGAAACTTACGATTGGATTTAATAGCTTATTTTTCTTGAGATATATCATTGTTAGGTTACACTTCACGCCAAGTTTGAACTCAATCAGTCAACCCGTTCTCTGGATAAGAAATATTTTGTACAAAAAACAAAATGGTGGATATCTAGAAAACGAAGCGTTTTCGGTTCTGTGCTTATATGAACGTTTTTCTTATTTTGACCCACAGAATCATGCCCCGATGATTGGCACTTTACCTATCGGACATCCTGTATACATTTAGCAAAAAATGTTTGACTAGTTCGACTTTATTGTCTTCTTAGCGAATTCATATAGGAAAGATGTGCCATTGCAGTGATCCTTATGGTGATGCCTAAAGTCGGGAGTAGTAAATGAGCACCGATCATGGTCCCGAGAACACGATTTGGGGTGTCATTAAAAAGTGTACATATATATTTATGTGTGTTCGGACTCTAACGGCAGCATTTTAAGTACGAATTAGTACACAAGTTGGTTGTCTAAGTCGCTCGGACGAGTTCGTTAGCGGAAAAATCCAACAACCGTAAGAACGTTTTTTGACAGGAAGTAAACATATTTTTTTCAGATTTTTCGTACTCAAATGAAACTTTTTGGGGGTTTTATCTACAGAGATATCTAAAGAGATAAATGTAGGATATTATTCTGCACATTTTGTATTTTTACTCGACCTTATAGCTCGCTTGGTTCCTCCAAAATCTAACAAATCTTAAAATACCATACAAGTACACCTTTCAAACCAAGGTGAGGGCAACTTCTGATTTGAGGCCGGCGGGCCGAGTTTGTACGCTGCGAGCGAAGCGAAGCAGTCCATAATCCGAGGCCGCAAGGTCGACAAAACAAATTTTGATGGAGAATTAGGAGCAAACAAATTATACTAACATATGAACAAATAAACGGTACCAGGAACTGGCACATACTTTCTCACAAACATATTTAAATTATTAAACAGATTCACTGTGACTTCATAACTGTAGGTGGGGAAGGAGAGGTGATTTAAAGTAGGAGATTAACTAAAAATATTATTATTATTATTATCTAGAGCGAAAACTATTGGATTGATTTCGAACAAACTTGCACCAAACACGTCAATTAGGCCTGTATAGATGCACGAAAAAATGTTTTGAAACTTTTTGAAAAACAACCTCCTTTATGGCCAAAAAACCCCATAAATCAGTTATTATTATTATTATTAGCTAAACGAGAATTTTTAGAAAGATGCGGTTTTTGCATATGGTAGGGTACATTAAAGGCTACAAAAAAGCAAAATTTTATCAAAATCGTTAAAGCCGTTTTTTTAATAAAAACAATAATAACTGATTTTTTGGGCATTTTTGCCAAAAAAGGGGTTGTTTTTTTTTAATTTTAAAACCGTTTTTTCGTGCATCTATACAGGCCTACTTGACATGTCTAGTGCAAATTTGTTCGAAATCGATCGAATAGTTTTCGCTCTAGCTTTGTATACATAAAGACAGACATTTTGTAAAAACCACTTTTTTGGACTCAGTGGATCCCAAAACGGATATTTCCACAAAAATCTCAACATCGATTTTTTTTTGCAATCACTATACTTTCTCTATACTATAGTATAGTGAGAAAGTAAAACGTAGCTATTTAGCGCGTTCGTGAGTGGATCAATTTCCCCAACAGTTGGTTGAAAAACTAAAAGATTTAAACTTAATTTTGAAAATTCGCTCAACTCACGTCAGCGGTTCAGCTGCGTGATCGGCTTATTCTTTTAACATCTGTGATTTAATTTTACACCTAATCAACTTAAAATGACTATAGTAATCTACTCTGTTAGTAATACATACTTTTTCCATTCTGTAGACATTATTTGCTCACTGTACCTGCAACAAAAGAAACAACGCATTAATAACGATTCAAGTTGAAATGTGTTTTTATTTAAATACTAGGGAAAACCCTGGAAAACCCTGCTCCGCACGCCAACCCCATTGGAACCTTCTAAACACATAATAATGTTATCTTTTCTTTATAATAAAGGTGTAGGATTAATAATAACCCCAAGCTAAGATGGTAATTATGTTAAATGTTCAATTCAAATTATTTCGTATATTTTATAACAGCACTAACAGCAGTTACAATAAAGATTAAAAGAACCAGCCAGGCCCAGGTCTACACTTTAATAAAAACCTAGCCTAAAAGTTAGAAATACAAATTATTGCTTCAAAGTTTGAAATCAGCTGTTAATGGAAATATTGGAGCAAACAGCTGTTCTATCTGTTATTTTATTCAATTGGTTGCTGTGTTAATAAATGTAAATACAATGTGTTGGTTCATCAGTCTAGGCCTAACTTAAGATAACAGCTGTTCGACCAATTTTGATGTGAAATTCAACTTCTTTCTCCTTTTTATTTATTAAAAGTATTCAAATTCTCGATTCAATTACCACGTATCTCAAAATATTACTTTCATTTAATATCAGGGATCAGAAAAATAAAAAGGCCTAAACAAAACTTCATAGTTCAATTACACACCAACACAGCAATAAATCATAGCTAAAACCCATCCACAATAACATAACCTAAATCTTCTGTTGACAGTTGAGTAAAGTAAATAACTTATTTATTTGAAACTCAATTAGCTTATCAGCTGTTTAGAACCAATTATTTCCTATTTTAGCCTAGTTGTAGCATAGGTACTGATGCAATTTTAACACTCGTAATGTAACCAAAATAAAAGTGTAAATAAAGTGTTTAGCTTCACAATGACTTAAAACTTGAAATTATCTTTTAAATAATAAAATAATCATCAAAATAGGTTAAGTGATAACTTTAGGAAGTTAGTGAATACAAATCAGGATTTTTTTTTAAATAATCAAATTATTTCGTATATTTTATAACAGCAGTTATAATAAAGGTTAAAAGAACTAGCAAGGCTCAGGTCTACACTTTAATAAAAGAATAACCTAAAAGTTGAAAATACAAATAATTGCTTCAAAGTTTGAAATCAGTTGTTAATGAGAATATTGGAACAAACGGCTGTTTTATCTGTTGTTTTATTCAATTGGTTGCTATGGTAATAAATGTAAATACATGTGTTCGTTTATCATTCTAGGCCTAAAGTAACAATTTTTTCCGACTAAATTTACAAATATTGAAATAAAAAATGTTTTTATCAATATGAATTCCAGCCTATGTTACTCACGTATAGTGTAGCTTTTTATTAGTAAAACTATTTTTTCAGTCGGTTCAGTAGTTCCAGAGATTGCCCTCTACATACAAACAACAAACCAATTTTACTTCTTTATAATATTAGTAAAGATTCAACTACAGTTAAAATTAGCGAATTTCCTTGGGAAAGATGATCTATTGCAGTGATTCTTATGAGAAGATCTAAGGTCGGAAGTGTAATGGTCAATGAAAACTGCACGATTTCGCCGTAAACAACAAAACTCATTGCAAAGAATTTTGAGAACAAACATTATTAGCGAATATCCATAGGAAAAATGAGCTATTGCAGTGGCCCTTATGGTAAGACCCAAGGTCGGGAGTAACAAATGAGCACTGATCATGGTCCCCAGAACACGTTTTGGGGTGTCATTAATAATCATATATACATACGAATATATGTGTTCGCACTCTAGCGGCCGCATTTTAAGTCCGATTTGGTTCAAATTTGGTACACATGTTGGTTGTCTACGTCGCTCAGAAGAGTTTGTTAGCCAAAAAAATCCAACAACCGGAATCACGTTTTTTGACAGGAAGTAACTATTTTTTATATTTTTCCTACGAGAATGAATTTTTTTTTGAGTTTTTTCTACAAATATAAATGTAGGATGTTATTCTGCATATTTTATTTTTTTACACGACCTTATAGCTCGCTTGGTTCCCCCAAAATCGATCAAAACGTAAAATACCATAGAAGTATTTGGTTCAAAGCTATGTGGTGGATTCTACCGCGGGGTTGGCGTGCGAAGCACGCAATACATTGTGTATTGAAGATATTCCCAATAAGGGGGTTGGCGTGCGAAGCACGCAATGCTTTGTGTATTGAAGATACTCCCAATATGCGCGAAATGGCGTGCGAACCATTTTGCAGCTATTCAACACCGTCGTGAATAGACCTATTCCCCAAATTGTTGGTTGAAATCCTAAAACATAGGGCTGCAAACTTAATTTTGGAAATTTGCTCAACTCACGTCAGCGGTTCAGGTCGAATTATTTTATTTTATATTTACTTTGACAAAATTAAGACGAAAAAGTAATCTTTAACATTATATTGCAAAATAATGAAGACGTTTACTAAAATAAAAAAAATGATACTATAAAGCAGTAAACTTCAAAGATAAAAGGATACATTTTAACTGATTATGATTTCCGTTTGTGTACTCTTAAGCTCCGAGTTAAGCCCATTTAGTTACAAACAAAGATAATTCAGTAACAACTGCATTAAAAAGCACTTTGATCCGAGTCCTTTAACTTGATATGAAATCAGTTTAAGTTAAATAAATAAGTGCATTTTCATCCGACGTTTTTTATTTTTTTTTTAATAAAACTCTTTTGAAGTAACTCCGTCCAACGCTAAACTGTCATTACCCTCGATTGTGATGCCTTTGAAAACTCATCCTTTTAAAATTAAGTTGTTTGAATGCTTTAAACATTAAATTTTTTTAAAGTCTAAGTACATTAAAATCATCGTTTTTTACCAATAAATAAAACAACATGTAATAACAAATTTCGCAAATTTTCGGATAAAATTTACAAAGTTGGGCAAAGATGGAAAATTACGTTCGTTATTTTTGTTACAAAAGGAGAGTAATTCGACCACGCAGCTGATCCGCTGACGCGAGTTGAGCGAATTTCCAAAATTAAATTTATAGGCGTATGTGTCAGAGTTTCGACCAACAATTTGGGAAATTAATCTACTGACGACGGTGCTGAATAGCTGCCCATGTGTACGAAATATATTAGTAGGATTTGTTTGCACCTAAGCCTCCAGCTTCGACTCACGCGCTCCTTCGTTCCACTCGACCTAGCGGCCTCGGGTTAATAGCTTCGCTTCGCTCGCAACGTACAAAATCGGCCTCGGATCAGAAGATATCCCCCACGGTAAAATCCATCACGTGGATTTGAACCGGGTACTTTTTCATATTTTACGTTTTGATCGAATTTGGGGGAACCAAGCGAGCTATAAGGTCGCGTAAGAAAACAAAATGTGCAGAATAACATCGTAAATTTATATTTTTAGAAAAAACTCGTCCGAGCGACATATACACATAACGTGTATACCAAATTTGGACCAAATCGGACTTAAAATGCGGCCGCTAGAGTGCGAACACCTAGCCTATATACAAGTAAATATTAATTACAACCCAAAACGTGTTCTGGGGACCATGATCGGTGCTCATTTACTACTCCCGACCTTATACTCCGTTCACCTTGCCGTGGCGCCTGAAGGATTAGGAGACCCTTTGCGTTGGCACGCGCACTCACGAGCGCCCCCCACACCCTCGACCCGGACGGTCAGGTATCAGGCAGGTACACAAGTACTGGAGACGCTACACAATATTTAAGTTCAATCTTTATCCTAATTATATGATTATTTTTGAAATCTTCGTTAAATTCTGAGAAAATTGAGTCCACACAACATATTGTGCACAACATAAGAACTCGATGTTGGTGCTTTGTATTTCTTCCTGGAGTGATATGGAGCGTTATCCATTACAATTGTACTAGCTGGAGGTATTGCTGGAATAAGGGTATTGAAAAACCAGTTTTCAAAAACTGCATGATCCATTTCCTCGTGATAATCACCGGTCGTTTTTGACTCAAAAACAAACGGAGGAGCGTTTGAAATGTTTGTATTGGCGTCTACTTTTCAGGGAAAATACGAAAACGGATGTATCTATTACCGGTTTCAAGATGGCGTCCAAAAACAGAAAATTACACAAAGCAGCTTATTCACTTTATCTCTTTCATACAGGCTAAACGGTTTGTCCGATTCAAGTTTAGACGGAAAATGGTCAGTCAGAAATTTAATTGTCTACAACTTTCTAATTTACTGTTTTCCTCTATCTCCCACCGTTACTTCGTCAGACACGGATACGGCAAACATATCACAGTGAAAAACATATTTCCCTAATGTAATGTCGTGTCTGTCCCGAGTAGTGTGTATACTTCCAGCTGTCGGACACCAATCAACCATATACTTTAAATGTTCGTATTGTTGTCTACTTTTCAGAACAAATCCGAAATCCACGATAACTATTACCAATTTCAAGATGGCGTCCAAAAATGGGATTTTAAGGTAATGCGAGATAAATTTACCACAACTTCCCTACCCATGGCGAGTAAACGGTTAGTCGAATTTCACTTTTGATGAAAAATTGTTAGTCAGAAATTTAATTTAATTTAATGATATGGATGAAACAACAACGGTTGGTTTTAGATGGAGTTGGTGTAGATTTTGACAACTAACTGCATATTATTACTAACAACAGTAGCGAAGCACGGGCATTCAGCTAGTATACATATATATTATTGTAATCATGTCGTATTTGGTATCATTTTCTTTGAAATTGTGCGGAGGTTACAAATATACCATTATCAGTTGTTAAAGTTGGAGTTTTGAGAAAATCGCAGTTACGTATTGGACGCCCTAGTCTATGAGTCATCTACCTGGCGGGCGGGACGGCTGCATTTGTGTGCGTGTGTGTGTAAGGGTCTCCTAATCCTTCAGGCGCCACGGCAAGGTGAACGGAGTATAGGTCCTACCGTAAAGGTCACTGCAATCATCCTATGGATTCACTAATAAAATAGTAAAAAACTGAAAAACACAAAGAGAGTTCAAAAATCAGAATTTTTGCAAATTTCATTGTACTGTATTTTTAAAATCAAATGTTAGACTTACCGTCTTCAATATTTCCTTTGTTTGTCGTTTAGAAAGACGGCCGTTTCGGTTATTCAACCATTTTCAAGTCCATTCGGTTTCCCTTCGTCAATTTTGAACACTTAAATAAATAAACATAAAAACACTTAACACAAAACATTTACACGCACACACGAGTTAAAATTGCTCCTGAACTACATCATCACTGAACCGTACCGTTAGAATGTTACATTAGAGTAATGTTTAAGACACCGCGCGGTACGGTTCAGTGATGATGTAGTTCAGGAGCAATTTTAACTCGTGTGTGCGTGTAAATGTTTTGTGTTAAGTGTTTTTATGTTTATTTATTTAAGTGTTCAAAATTGACGAAGGGAAACCGAATGGACTTGAAAATGGTTGAATAACCGAAACGGCCGTCGTTCTAAACGACAAACAAAGGGAATATTGAAGACGGTAAGTCTAACATTTGATTTTATCAATTCACAATATTCGGAATGGCAAAAACCAATAATACTGTATTTTTAATATGAAAGTGAAATATAGTATGAATGTTTGTATGCGCTATAAAAACTGTTAACTGCTTAACTTGATCGCTACAAAGCCACAATATTATAATAATTCGACCACGCAGCTGAACCGCTGACATGAGTTGAGCAAATTTCCAAAATTAAGTTTATAGGCCTATGTTTTAGGGTTTCAACCAACAATTTGGGAAATAGTTCTATTCACGACGGTGCTGAATAGCTGCAAAATGTTTCGCACTCCATTCCGAGAATTGGGAGTATTTTCAATACACAACGCATTGCGTGCTTCGCACGTCATTCCGCATATTGGGAGGATTTTCAATACAGAGTGCATTGCGTGCTTCACACGCCAACCCCAGTCTTGGAGGTATCTTTAATACACAATGTAATGCGTGCTTCGCACGCCAACCCCACGGTAGAATCCACCTCATGGCTTTAAACCGGGTACTTTTATGGTATTTTACGTTTTGGGGGGACCAAGCGAGCTATAAGGACGCGTAAAAAAATGTGCAGAATAACATCCTACATTTATATATGTACAAAAAACTCTAAAACAAATTCATTCTCGTAGGGAAAATCTCAAAAATAGTTACTTCCTTTCAAAAAAAGTGCTTCCGGTTGTTGGATTTTTTGGGGTAGCGAACTCATCTGAGCGACGTAAACAACCAACATATTATTATGTGTACTAAATTTGAATCAAATCGGACTTAAAATGCGGCCGCTAGAGTGCGAAAACATATATATGATTTTTAATGAAACCCCAAAACGTGTTCTGGGGACCGTGGTCGGTGCTCATTTGCTACTCCTGACCTTGGGTCTTACCATAAGGGCCACTGCAAAAACTCATTTTTCCTATGGAAATTCGCTAATAATGTCAGTTTTAACTTGAAGATTAAAATATTGTATCTTTTCATGTCTCTTAAAGTTGATTTCTTCTCGCGTGCAATATTATTGTAGTCTAAACTCTGACATTACTCAAAAGTTGAACTGACAACATGTCTGGCTTAGTTGTTACGATGCAAATATAAACATAACAATACATTAATAGAGAATGAAACGCAAACAATAACAAGGAATTGTTTGCTCGTATTTTACCGGTCGTAAACAAGTTTTGGAAAGCATAAACAAATTACAAGCCCGCGTTTCTTTCGTAATTTGAATACGTAAATATATATGTTACTTAACTATATCGGTACTTATGTATTATAAGGAGGCTACTAATTTTAAACGTTGCTAGGTTAGGTATTATATAAGTTATGTAAAACTATGAAATGTTACAAACTTATATTTGTTTACATAACAGAAACATACTATAGTCTGTATTACCAATTTGGTCGTGATTGGTATCATTTTCTTATTTTTCCATCTACTCTTCAATTATTCGATGGAATTTTGAAAATTATGATAATGAAAAGAAGGTTAATTTCCTAGTGGGGATTCAGAAACGAGACACATTAAGGAATCAGCTGCGGGCGGAAGCGAAAGCTGGGGTTTGACCTGGGCCAGCCCCAGGTAGCCCAGAAATCCAGAGGACAGGTTACTTCATACAAACTTATAAGGCCGACCATACACGTAACGATTTATCGTACGACGGATCTGTCAGATTTGATCGCATCGACGGTGTCCCCACACACGTTACGATTTGTCTTCAGATCTCCCCTCTCCGCCTTTCCTCAACTCAGTCGGGTAGCTGTTGTGAACAAGTCGATCTAATCCGATCGAATCTCATGGCATTTTCATCCAATCCGATATCGTTTTCGATGTCTGCCCATCACACCACACACGTTCCAATCCGTCGTACGATCTGGTCTGAAACCAGGTGTATGGGAGGGCCTAAGACTAGAGAGTGTAAGTTAAAACCCTTTAGGCTATATTTTTTTAGCAACGTTTTAAATTAGTGGCCTCCGTATAATACGTAAGTACCACTATATAATGTATGCAGTGCACAAGAATTTCAGTTGCTTCAGAAAAAATACTAATCCAAACACTTTCAAAATTTAGTTTATGTGTTTAAAAAAAAAAACTGTGTTTGTGTGTGGGCTGTCTCGTGTACGAATTATATTAGTAGAATGTCTTTCAACATCAGCCTTCCGTCCCGGCTCACGCGCTGCTTCATTTCGCTCACAACAGCGGACAAACTCGATTCTCGAGATAAATAATACCGGGTATTTTTTATGGTATTTTACTTTTTGAATAATTTTGGGGCAACCAGATGGGCTACAAGGTCGAGTAAAAAAAACAAAATGCTCAGAATAATATTCTACATTTATTTTTTGAGATAAACATTTTATTACAAAATCTATACATTTATTTTAAAATGTTTCATAGTACGAAAAACTTTAAAAAAATGTTTACTTCGTGTCAAAAAAACGTGCTTCAGTTTTTTTGGTTTTTGTTGGCTAATGAACTCGTCTGAGCGACTTAGACGACCAACGTGTGTACTAAATGTTCGTGGAAAAATTCACTTTGCGAGTTTGCACCTCGACCTTGCGGCCTAGGATTTTGGACCGCTTCGCTTCGCTCTCGGCATCCTCGTAACAGAAACTGACCCATGGTAAAATCCCCCTCGTGTATTTGAACCAAGTATACTTCGTCAGTTATAGCATGACCTCTCAGATGCGCTGGCGAGAGGGAAGAATCTAGGCAAGTGGCACGCCGTTCGCTGGAGGGAAAGTGATACCACGCACGGACAATGTATTTATTGGAATATTTGATTCGCTTCCATACCGAAGTATTACGTTCAGAGAGCGGCAACAGACTGAGCCTTTCTGACCCCCCCCCACCACTCGAATCAACTCCGAGTCTACTGCGCATTTCAAGGCCTTGGGTCATCCTAGACCTTCTCTAGTATACTATTTACGTTAGGGTGGTCGATTTTGAGGGAACGAGACGGGCTATAAGATCGTGTAAAAAACCAAAACATACAGAATAATCTCCTGTATTAAATTGTTTACATAAACCCGCAAAAAAGCTTCATTCTAGTACAAAAAATAAATTGACCTCCGATAAAAAAAAGTGCTTCCGGTTGTTGGACTATTTTAGCAAACCTAGTTCTATCTACTCAGAAAGCTAACGTGTGTACCACGAATCGGTGCTCATTCGCTACTCCCGACCTTAGGTCTTATCATAAGGGTCACTGCAATAGCTCATTTTTCCTGTGGAAACACGCTAATAAACAGTTCAATATGCAGCAGTAAATTACTTAAAGATGTATATCAATATCAATTAATTACATATAATGTGAATAAAAGATAATAATATTTAAATACTTATCAGTGAAATTTATTTCCTGATGTAAGTTTTAAACATGACGTATTTAACGCTAACGTTTTAAATAAAAAATTTTTCGAACTACAGTATATAAAACCTTTGTGTTTGTAATGTTATTAGATGTAAAATTTATGTAATTTGTAATTACATTTTGAAATTAATTTGTATTACTTTCTCCACCCTATACGTAGTATATGGAGAAAGTATTGTTTTCGTAAAAATGTTCGAATTTGAATTTTCAGTTGAATTATCTGTTTTGGTGCTCCCAGAACCCCAAAAAATTGTTTAGTGCAATTATCTGTGTTGGTGCTTCCTGAACCCAAAAATATTTTTAGTGCAATTTTTTGTTTTGGTGCTCCCTAAACCCAAAAAAGTGTTTTTAACGTGGTGTCTGTCTGTCAGTGTGTCAGTATGTATACACGACCAGAGGGGACACTATTGGTCCGATTTTCATGAAATTTGGTATGTAGGTACTAAACCCTAATATCTCCAGGCGTTTTTTTCATTTTTTGGAATTTTTAATTTTTAAGGGTAATTTACCCCTAAAAACCCATAAAAAACGACAAAAATGCAAATTTCTCAAAAACGGCTCTAACGATTTTGATCAAATTTTCAGTATTTATAGTGCTTAAGATGCCAAACAAAATGACACCACCAGCTTTTATCAAAACTTCGGCGTTTTATAATTATGGGGAAATGTTAAAAAATAAACTAGTTTATGTTGTCAATCTAGTATCGCGGCGACGGCCGCACGGGGTAGTACAACGGTAGCGAGCACGGCCAGTAATTCAAAGGTCGCGCGATCGAATCCCGCCTGGGACAATAATTTTTTTATACGATTGACGTAGGTAGAATATTATTTTTTTGTTTTGTTCTAAAAAGTAGTAAATAAAATGATTAAAAACAATATTATTTTGACTACAGTAAGTTGGGAGAAAGTTTGTGTCAGTTAACTGATACCGTTTATATTATTAAGTAATTTGTAAAATTATGAAAAAATTAGCGTCAAATCACAACTCCTACCTAATACTTACATCCAAACAACACGTTTCAGTAAAAAAAAAAATACAAAATGGCCTACAACACATTTGTTTTACAATGCGAATGAATTGAAGATGAAAATCAATCAAGTGTACGTAAAGGCCTATCCATCAGGCGAGAATTGAAATGAGGAACATCATTAGCCAACTGTTCCTCGCGAAATTGATCGTTAGACGCGACATAACACCGACTGTGCTTTGTATTTCGGAGGGAAAACACTTAAAACTGAAACAAACCCAAACACAAAGAGCCTTTTACGGTACGCTCTCGTTCAAAGCTTTCAAAGTTAATTATTTGCCTGCTCCCTGTTGTAAACTAGTTAACTTGTTATCAATCAAGCGTTATCGTGAGGATGGATTCGGCGGGAGTTTTATTTTATCCGAAGCTATATTACAGCTTAATTTACTTTCTCACTGTACTATAGTATAAAGAAAGTATAGTGATCGCAAAAAATCGATGTTGAGATTTACATGGAAATATCCGTTTTGTGACCCCTGAGTCCAAGAAAGTATTTTTTACAAAATGTCTGTCTGTATGTCTGAATGTATGTATGTATGTATACAAAGAACAGTTAGAGAGAAAAATATTCGATCGATTTCGAACAAATTTGCACCAAACATGTCTATTAGGCCTATAAAGATGCACGAAAAAGGGTTTTGAAAAACTTTGAAAAACAACCCCCTTTTTGGCCAAAAAACCCCAAAAAATTAAGTTATTATTTTGTTTTAACGGCTCTAACGATTTTGATAAAATTTGGCACACTTGTAGCCCTTAATGTACCCTACCATGTGGAGAAAACCGCATCTTTCTAAAAATTCTTGTTTAGCTAATAATAATAATAACTGATTTTTAGAGGTTTTTTGGCCAAAAGGGGTTTTTTTCAAAATTTTTCAAAACCTTTTTTCGTACATCTATACAGGCCTAATTGATGTGTTTGGTGCAAATTTGTTCGAAATCGATCGAATATTTTTCTCTTTAGCTAATAATAACAATATTTATTACTTACTCTCCTACTTTAGTACAATTATGAAGTCACAGTTGGGGTTACATACGGGAGTTGGCGTGTTGAAAATTTTCTCAAAACGGGGTTTGGCGTGCGAAACACGCAATGCATTGTGTATTGAAAATACTCCCGATAGGGGGGTTGGCGTGCGAAGCACGCAATGCACTGTGTATGAAAAATTCTTCCAACACGGAGTTTGGCGTGCGAAGCACGCAATGCATTGTGTATTGAATTCTTCCAATACGGGGTTTGGCGTGCGAAGCACGCAATGCATTGTGTATTGAATTCTTCCAATACGGGGTTTGGCGTGCGAAGCACGCAATGCATTGTGTATTAAAAATTCACCCAATACGGGGATTGGCGTGCGAAGCACGCAATGGCATTGTGTATTGAAAATACTAACGATACGGGATTTGGCGTGCGAAGCACGCAATGCACTGTGCATTGAAAATACTCCCAATACGGGGTTTGGCGTGCGAAGCACGCAATGCACTGTGTATTGACAATACTCCCAATACGGGAGTGTGTGTGCAATGCACTGTGCGTCGGCCGCTTCTCATAGTGTTCAGTGTCAAGCTCACATGTGCGTCCTTAGCAGTGAACGTGTTAATAATTTAAATACGTTTGTGAGAAAGTACGTGCCAGTTTCTGGTACCGTTTGGAAAATGCATTACAATGAAACATTCATAATTTTGGCAAAAGTATTTACAAATATTTTAGTATCCTGCTCACACAGAGTTTGCTATCTTCAGTCAGCCTATCACGGTAAGAAGTTAGCAGCATACGCCGAGAAGTAAGAGCAGTTGTTAAGGCAGCGGTGTCTTACGCTATGGTACGTCAGTTCAGATCCAGCCATGGCGTGAATTATTTAATTCCCTAATGCAGTTGAGTGTGAAAAGGAATACAATGTTAAGGTATAATTCGTCAGATGCTTTGGCGGGAGGGAAGAATTTAGGCGTGGGGACGCTGTTCGCTGGAGGGGAAGGGACACCACGCACAGACAATATATATATATTGGAAACCCGTACAAGGGCTTTCAGAACGAAATTTCTTGAAACAGAATTTCTTGGAATAGCAGGCGGATGCTTGCAATCCCGGGTGCCCGCTTCTAAAAAAGGCATTGTTTGTCAATAGGTGATTAGGAAGGTCCGTTCACCTAAGGGGTGTCTCTCTACGTTTTGAGACATTTTTTATGTATTTACTTTACTAAGTGTATATTAAAATAAAGCCTAAGAAACTGATATTACAAGTCGAGTTGATCATTTGTCCCCTTTATTCCTGAGATACAGTAAGGAATGCCGTAGTCATTTCGTGTTCGGACTTTATTTTCATGAAATAAAATGCCGAATTTAAAAATTACAAAAATATTAACCTAAAATAAAATATGTAAAAAATAGCAGTTTTGCAGACTACGGCCTAATACGTGAGCCACGAAACAAGTACGGCAGGTAGATCGGGCTGCGGGTGTGCGCTTAGGGGTGCGAGGTGCACTGGGGCTCTTGAAGCTGCGGACAAACTATAGTTTTGTAACCTAAAACCAAAAAATAGATAAAAGTGCCCTTAAAACTATAAAGGTGAAATAAAAATATAATTTTCTCGCCTGGACGTGACGTCTAAAGGACTAGAACGTACGTTTAGTCTAGAGACTAGACTGCGAGGAGGACCCCTCCCGTCTTACCCCTCCTCACAAGGACAAACATTGATTGATGAAATAGCCTATCAGCATGTGAAACCACCACGAATAATTACCTCTCAAGTGAAAACCACGGTCTTGTAATATTATTGGATATAGCCTTCGCATTCTCTACATGCCCGGAATGATTCGCTCCTCCTCTGAACTAGGCCAGTACCTAGAGGTAAATTTAGACCAAAAGTTCCAGTAATTTTCAATACGGCTGAATTTTTTTTTTTATAAGTACCTTAAAGTATGTAGATTAACATAAAAAATGTTTACCAGTGTATCGATTTCCCAAAGTCGAAAAAAAATCGATTATCATTTTTTTTTTCGATTATCCTTAATATTTCAAGCTGAGATAAAGATAGAGGAAAATAAAATAAAAAATACCACCGTGTAGGGGAGGTATTTTTCAACAAAAAAGGTCATATGTATTTATTTCGTCCGAGCAATGGTTTGTCTGGAAAAAAATCGATAATGCAGGTATGTATTTTGCAGCAAGGGAAATCACTAAAAGGGGGCATCTTATTCATATATGAAGCGTTGGCTCATTCTAAATTGGCCGAATTTTAATATATCGAATTGAAACTTGACATAGGAGTTAAAATATATATTTTAAACATTTATGCTGAGTCTCAGCTTGTTATCTTGAAAATTACCCGATCTAGAGCCACTTGACTTGACTTATTAATGGGTTTCTCGGTTTTAGGAGTACCGGACCCACCAATTTTTTTCTTCCAGTTTAGAAGATTTTCAAAATATCAACCAGAAAGTTTTTTTACAAGTTAAATATATAGATTCAAACAAGATCAAGGAGTATAAACCTTTTTTATTATTTACTTTTCAAAGCACAAGTAACTTAAAAAAGTATAATTTGAAACCTTTTTAGATTTTTCATCAAAACGCTTGAGTTAATCGGCTGCAGATTAGTCATTTTTTTAAATATCGTTTTTAAAATAAGTATAGCAAAAAACAATTGTGTTTTTAATTTCTGTACCAATTTTTAAATCGATATGACAAAAATGTCGAAAATGGAGTCGTTGAATCCAAAGGTGTTATAGTTAAAACGAGATAGGTAAAACAGAAGACCATTTTCAAGCGCCACGTTTTTAAAAATAACATGAAAAAAATCGTTCATACTTACCAAGAATATTTATACTGGTATACTCAACTTGTAAAACAAATTTCATGTTGATATTCCAAAAATTGACGAAACTGGAATAGAATGAAATTAGTTCGTGAGTCCGGTACTCCTAAAATCGATAATCGAAATCGACTCCTAGATCGGGTCATTTTCAAGATAACTAGCTGAGACTCAGCATAAAATTTTAAAATATATATTTTAACTACTATGCCAATTTTCAATTCGATATATTACAATTTGGCCAATTTAGAATGAGCTAACGCTTCATGTATGAATAAGATGTCCCCTTTTAGTGATTTCCCCTGCTGCAAAATACATACCTGCATTATCGAATTTTTCCAGACAAACCATTGCTCGGACGAAATAAATACATATGACCTTTTTTGTTGAAAAATACCTCCCCTACACGGTGGTATTTTTTATTTTTCTCTATCTTCATCCAAGCTCGAAAAATTAAGGATAATAAAAAAAAATGATAATCGATTTTTTTTTCGACTTTGGGAAATCGATAGACTGGTAAACTTTTTTTATGTTAATCTACATACTTTAATGTACTTATAAAAAAAATTCAGCCGTATTGCAAATTACTGGTAGTTCTAACCTATACCGACTGGGCTAAACACTGTGAACACACGACCAGTATGGACTTGCCTTGCTGTTATAGCCTTGGTAGGATGGGGAATACGCATTTAAACAATTGAAACGATATTTCACGAAACCGGTATTTCAATTTCAATTTTGAAGATTACATCACCATCTTGAAGTTACAAGTCACTCATGACGTGTGCATTGGTGGCAGAAACGTATTTGGAATTCCAAAATATTTAGACGACTTATTTCATGTGGCTGTCAATAATAAACGTGTATCAATAAACTTTGAGTTTGTCGAGTGAGAAGGAGTTATTTAAAAATAATAATAACAATGTACCAATTTTCCCACATATACGTTTAATAATCAAACACGTTTCAACGGCAAAGTCGTCATCTTCAGTGATACATGAGCTAGAATAAAAAACTTATAACTAGTTTAGCCTAGGTTCACTGCAATAAGGGTCACTACAATACCTCATTTTTCCTATGGAAATTCGTTAACAAAAAATATTATTAGCGAATTTCCATAGGAAAAATGAGCTATTGCAGTGGCCCTTATGGTGAGACCCAAGGTCGGGAGTAGCAAATGAGCACCGATCATGGCCCCCAGAACACGTTTTGGGGTGTCATTAAAATTCATATGTAAATATATATGTATGTATATATATATATATATATGTATATATGTGTTCGCACTCTAGCGGTCGCATTTTAAGTCCGATTTGGTCCAAATTTGGTACACGTGTTGGTTGTGTAAGTGGCTCGGACGAGTTCGTTAGCCAAAAAAATCCAACAACCGGAAGTAAGTTTTTTGACCGGAAGTAACTATTTTTTGAGATTTTTACTAAGAGAATGAATTTTTTTAGAGTTTTTTCTAAAAATATAAATGTAAGATGTTATTCTGCACATTTTGTTTTTTTACGCGACCTTATAGCTCGCTTCGTTCCCCCAAAATCGATCAAAACGTGAAATACCATAGAAGTACCCGGTTCAAAGCCATGTGGTGGACTCTACCGTGGGGCTGGCGTGCGAAGCACGCAATGCTTTGTGTGTTGAAAATACCCCTAATACGAGGCTTGGCGTGCGAAGCACGCAATGCATTGTGTATTGAAGACAATCCTAATATGTGGAATGGCGTGCGAAGCACGCAATGCTTTGTGTATTGAAGACAATCCCAATATGTGGAATGGCGTGCTAAGCACGCAATGCATTGTGTATTGAAGACAATCCCAATATGTGGAATGGCGTGCGAAGCACGCAATGCTTTGTGTATTGAAGACAATCCTAATATGTGGAATGGCGTGCGAAGCACGCAATGCATTGTGTATTGAAGACAATCCCAATATGTGGAATGGCGTGCGAAGCACGCAATGCTTTGTGTTATTGAAGATACTCCCAATATGAGGAATGGTGTGCGAACCATTTTGCAGCTATTCAGCACCGTCGTGAATAGACCTATTTCCAAAACTGTTGGTTGATACCCTAAAACATAATCCTATAAACTTAATATCGAAATTTGCTCAACTCACGTCAGCGGTTCAGCTGCGTGGTCGAATTATTTAATTAAATACTGAGACTGGGTTTTATTTTGAAGCAAACTGCAAGACAATGCCATAAAAAGAATGCAAAAAGTAAACAACCTCTCAGCTCAAGGAGAGTTCGCTGATGAGCGGGAAGATGAATAGATAAGTCGGGACCGCAGCGCCGTCATTGGTTTTATCATGTTTCCTGTTCTCTGCATAAACGCCATTCCTTTAAACACGCCATTTAATTCTTTCCACTGCTTCCAAAAACATTAAAATAATGTAGGCCTACTGATAAAACTGTAAAATGTATAAGTCTTAGCCAACGTTGTTTGACGTTCATTTCAGTACGATGTTTTTGTGAAATGTATGTCGTAGCAGAAAGCTTTTAACGCTAAATTAAAACAGAAGAGCAGTCGTCTGAGGGAAGTGAAACTGTAGGAACATGTGTTTTTCTGTTTAGCGTTTTACTATTTTCTTACACCCAAACAATACAACAATATTGAATGTTGCAATGTTAAATAATTCAACCACGCAGCTGAAAACCGCTGACGTGAGTTGAGCAAATTTCGATATTAAGTTTATAGGCCTATGTTTTAGGGTTTCAACCAACAGTTTTTTGAAATAGGTCTATTCACGACGGTGCTGAATAGCTGCAAAATGGTACGCACGCCATTCCGCATATTGGGAGTATCTTCAATTCAATACACAAAACATTGCGTGCTTCACACGCCATTCCGCATGTTGGGAGTATCTTCAATTCAATACACAAAGCATTGCGTGCTTCGCACGACATTCCGCATGTTGGGAGTATCTTCAGTACACAAAGCATTGCGAACTTCGCACACCATACCGCGTATTGGGAGCATTTTCAATATACGGTGCATTGCGTGCTTCACACGCCATTCTGCATATTGGGAGTATCTTTAATTCAATACACAAAGCATTGCGTGCTTCGCACGCCATTCCGCATGTTGGGAGTATCTTCAGTACACAAAGCATTGCGAGCTTCGCACACCATACCGCGTATTATGAGCATTTTCAATATACGGTGCATTGCGTGCTTCGCACGCCATTCCATATTGGGAGTATCTTCAATACACGTAAGTTTTTATTGTATGAGTTATGGCGTTTCACTACAGACCAGACAAACTAGTACGATTTAGAATAAATACATTTTTGCCTACAGCTTCGATTTGAACGCAGTTTTCTGCATAGTGGTCAGAAAAATACCAGGAAAAAAGTCTACATATGACCATTTTCGAGAGTAAGCGGAATGCATCGCGGGTGCATAAAGTGCATAATTTTTTTTGAGACCTTTAAAAATCGATGAAAAGCCGCAAAAATCGGTACTCATTTTTTTGGGGACACCGATCTTATTTCTGACCATGCGAAATACCACCAGTGCTCTAGAGGCGATGTGGGAAAATTTGTAAAGTTACGACAAAGACTTGAAAATTTCCTCTGGGGGTTTTGGGGGCACTGATTTCAATTCTGACTGCGAGAAACGCCTCGATGCGCTGGGGGCTCCGAGGAGTGGGGGCCGTAGGGGGCAAAAACCGTAAGGTTTTTAAATATTTTGAGATGACGACTTAAAGGCATACAGTGTGGATCAGGCCGGTTCCCATTGCAGCTGTTTTGTGTGGAGCTCTAAAGTGTTGGTAGGGGTTAAGTGAAAGTATGGAATAATAGTGCTCGCTTGCTAGCTCAGAGCCCGTTTCAAAGCTGTAACGAGAGAAGAAGAATATATGCCGCTGCTAGTTTGAATTTGATCGTTGTTCGTGTAATTCATTTGAAAAAATCTTGTTCTAGTGAATTACTAGTTCGAAATTTGTCACTAGTTTAAAATCAATTGGTTTCCCAAAATTCATTGTTTAAAAATTTGAAAATATTCTGGAAAGCATTTTGAACATTTTTAAGTGGAGTCTATATTATAAAGTAACTACTATTACTGACTCCTTTAGTTTAACAATGTGTTTGTTTATTAGCGAATTTCCATAGGAAAAATGAGCTATTGCAGTGGCTCTTATGGTGAGACCCAAGGTCGGGAGTAGCAAATGAGCACCGATCATGGTCCCCAGAACACGTTTTTGGGTGTCATTAAAATTCATATATATATATATATGTATATATGTGTTCGCACTCTAGCGGCCGCATTTTAAGTCCGATTTGGTTCAAATTTGGTACACATGTTGGTTGTCTACGTCGCTCGGACGAGTTCGTTAGCCAAAAAAATCCAACTACCGGAAGTACGTTTTTTGACCGGAAGTAACTGTTTTTTGAGATTTTAACTACGAGAATGAAATGTTTGGAGTTTTTTCTACAAATATAAACGTAGGATGTTATTCTGCACATTTTGTTTTTTTACGCGACCTTTTAGCTCGCTTGGTTCCCTCAAAATCGACCAAAACGTAAAATACCATAAAAGTACCCGGTTCGAAGCCAAGTGGTGCAAAGTCGTGAGGCACTAGGAGGAAACAAATTCTACTAATATATTGCGTACACACAGACAGCTGTTCAACGCCTTCGTGAGTAGACCTATTTCCCAAATTGTTGGTTGAAACCCTAAAACATAGGCATAAAAACTTAATTTTGGAAATTTGTTCAACTCACGTCAGCGGCTCAGCTGCGTGGCCGAATTATTTAAGAAGATATCAAAATAATTTCTTTTAAATACAACTTTTTCCTTTGAGAATTGAAATTAGAACACTATTACAATTGTACTGTTTTTCTTAATAAAACTTAAAATGAAATTACTTTTATATTATAGCTTCTCTATATTAAAAACAAAACAACTATTTATATATAATTTATTATGAAATTAAATTATAATTTCTCTTTCCTTTGAAAATTGTATTCTCCTTTTAATAAAAGATTATCCATATCCCACCCACCCCTCGGTGCATCGGAGACATTTTGCAAGGTCAGAAATGAGATCAGCGTCCATAAAAACTTTTAAGAACCACTTTTCGCGGCTCTTCATCCATTTTTAAAGGTTTTAAAAAAATGATGTACTTTTAGACTTTATGCAGCCGCGATTCATTTTTGCTTTCTCCAGAAACTGTTCATATGTAGTCCTTTTCCTGGTATTTTTCTGAACACGATGCAGAATACTGCATCCAAATCGGAACTGCAGGCAAAAATTTATTTAATTTTCAATACTTTGCCTGGACTTCTATAACACGCTACACGTGTACATCTAAAGATTACCTCGAATTCTCATAATGTGATAATAATGCTGATACAACTTCGTCACCATGTCGGTAGTTAATTCCCACGACGGATTCTCGAACATGTTACTCCCGTTTAATGATGACAGATCTGACAGAACACATTTAGCCAAACTCTTCATTTCAAGAACATCTCAGCGTAGATGGCTGACGGTGAGACATTCCACAGTCAAACAATCAACATTATTACGAGCAATATACAGGGTATTTCAAAAGTATGTGAAAGGCGTTATATTTTTGTAAGCATTACAGATTAGGCAACAAAACCTGGTAATTCGTTTCTCTACAAGAAAAAAAAAACAAATTTTTGAAGCAAATAAAATGTTTGTGTCACCTTTATAGTCCAGTCAACGAAAGATTGTAGAGGGAAATGGAAGGAAAACAATTGTTGACTTTGGGACTTTGTTTGGACTAGCTAGGAGGTAAACATACTAAAAGTCCCAATTCCAGGACCCTCCCGCCCCAAGAGAGCCAGAAGTTAATAACAATTGATTATTACTGTATAATAATTGTACTACAAGGCGAAAATCCTTGCATATAATACGTGAAGCAGTTTTTTTGTGAACACAACTCCTCCCTTATTTCTGGACCAATTTTAACGTTTGAGGTGTCAAAAAATTCGTCTCATTTCGTAGTTTTTCAATAAGGTTTTAGATGTAAAAAAATCCTTATCCTTAATGGCGTGAGCTAATCTCAAAGGTCGGGTTTTCCCAAAAGAATAACACGGAACTAATTTAAAAACCATTTCTATACAAAACAGCTGTTTATAATAAGAAACAAACTGATCCAGCTGCTTTCATGGATGTAAATAATAATGTTTATAGTATTCAGGTGGTTATAAAAACATTTCTATGCAAAACAGCTGTTTATAATTAGAAACAAACTAATAGGCTATATTGCATTTGCCGAAAAATTACACGAGGGAAAAAACATAAATTATATGTGTATGTTGCCGTTAAGGCAGGTGAAATATATTAAACTTAATTTTAAATTAGGAATAGACTGATGATGTACCAACATAATATCTTGAATACTATATTTACATTCATTACCATAGCAACCAATTGAGTAAAATAACAGATAAAACAGTTGATTCGGATGTCTAGCTCAGTACAACATAATATTTTTAAGTTAGGCCTAAACTGAACCAACACATTTTTCAACACTCACAAACCAATAAAAAACTTGCGTTATGGAATTTAAAATTAAGAAAATACTACGTTACATTCTTATTAAAAATACATAAGACATATCTATACATAATTAATTTGCTATGGGTTATTTTGTGAGTAGAACTCCTCCTAGAGTTTTTAACCGATTTTGATGTTTTTGGTGTCATTTTACAGAGCTCACTCTGAAGTTGTGCTTCCCTTAAAATGAGCTCAATGTATGTTAAGGGCTTCGCCCCAGTGGCCCTCAAAGTTGCCATGTTAATCTTATGGAAGGTCAATCTTAAGGAAGAAGAAGAAAGATTTCTTTTGATTTTATCAGGGGCACAAAAAACAGCTGTTCGTATGAAAAGCTTAAAACAGCTGATTTTGATCAACAGCTGATTTTGATCAACAACTGATTTGGATCAAAAACTGAATATAATTTTAGGTTAGGTAAATCAAGCAATAGCGAAGCATTGCCCGGTCCACTAGTTATAATTTAATAAGGATGTAACGTAGTATTTTCTTAATTTTAAATTCCATAACGCATATGTTTTTATTGAAAATATATGGTAATTTATAGTGAGTAATCAATATTTAACAGCTGATTTCAAATTATGAAACAATTATTAAATACAGTAGTTATAACTGTTGTTATAAAATATACGAAATAATTTCATTGAACATTTAACATTATTTACCACCTTAGTTTTTAGGTTATTATTAATCCTACACCTAAAATAACCTGCTTTATTATAAATAAAACATAACATATGTTTTTAGAAAGTTCCACCGAGGGTGGCGTGCGGAGCACGCAGGGGTCTCCCCTAGTATATTATTAAATAGTTTAACAAAAACAGATACGAGTTAGTAAAAAAAGTTATGTACAACTCCTGTTTAAGATTTTCCTCCGACTCCCTGCGAGCCGTCCCCCTAAGGTTATAAATTATAATTGCTTAAAAAATTCTTTTTTTTTTGTAGAGAAACGACGCACCCAGTTTTGTAGCGAAATCTGCAATGGTTACAAACACATAACGCCGTTCACAGACTTTTGAGGCACCCTATACGAGAGCAAATACACAAAACAATAATCATGATGATAACCCCGCAGTGTTATCTTGGGACCACTAGAGACTTTTGCCAACAGTTTCTAATCGTACCTTTGAATCGTGCCTTTTATTAGCTTTGGCAGTAGGAACATGGGCGCCCAATCTATGGGCAGAGGGAGGGCCACGCCAAAACTTGCTCTCAGGGAAAGGACAATATGTGTATTATTAATTATAGTCAGGTATTTTTCTTTAAAGAGATTAGCACTAAAATATGTTTTAAATGTTATGTGCCGTTTGTTTTTACATATACTTATTTTATTTTTTACAAGAGTTCAAGCATGAGCTGCAATGCGCTGTGTTTTGAAAATGCTCCCAATAAGGGGATAAGCATGCGAAGCACGCAGTGCTCTATGTATTGAAAACACTCCCAATACGGAAGTTAGCGTGCGAAGCACGCAATACTCGATGTATTAAAAATACTCCCAATATGTGAGTTGGCGTGCGAAGCACGCAATGCATTGTTTATTGAAAATACTCCCAATACGGAAGTTAGCGTGCAAAGCACGCAATGCTCGGTGTATTAAAAATACTCCCAATATGGGAGTTGGCGTGCGAAGCACGCAATGCATTGTTTATTGAAAATACTCCCAATACGGAGGTTGGCGTGTGAAGCACGCAATGCATTGTGTATTGAAAATACTCACAATATGGGAGTAGGCGTGCAATGCACTGTGCGTCGCCGGCTTCTCATAGTGTTCAGTGTCAAGCTCACATGAGCGTCCTTAGCGCCCCCACCTAGAAAATATCATATGGGCGCCCATGAGTAGGAACAGATCCCATACCACGAGAAACACGTTCAGTAATTGTGAACACAAAGCATTTTTAATTTCATCTCGCATTAAAACTTCTCGTCTGTTTCCGCAACACCTGATTTCTCCCAAAATGTATACAGGGTCGTATTGTACACATTGAAATAAATGCAAAATGTTCAGTAACTGTTTCGAAATCGGGTTAGTTTAGTCGCAATCCGCTATTTTGTTTTTTTACAAAAACTCACTGTAACTCCAGAAATAGATAACATATCGAGTTCAAATTTGGTGTAAGCGTTTAGTGTGTTACGATTTACAAGTGTACCTAACACCAAGAATTTATGTTTACAATTTTTCAAATGGCGGCCGTTATATTTAACGTGGAATATCTTGAAAACCTTTAACTTTAAAAAAATTTACAAAAGACAAAGAGCTATTACACCCGACCCAACTGGAAAACAGTTAGTCGGAGAAGAAAAGGACTTCGACTATAAACGTTTCAGACCTTTTGGCGACGATACCCAACATTCATTAATTTATGTATGTGTTATTCCCAGATTGATAAGTGGTAGTAAATATGCTTCAAAATTGCAAATTTAGTTGGTGAAAGGGTGCTAGTAGGATTCTTCAGAAACACTTTTTTCGGTCCGATTCAAAATGGTGGAGTTATTCCGTTTATTAGTTTTTGGTAAGTATTTTCGGAGTATATAAGCCTCCAATTTGTGAATTACTCGTATATCAGTCGAAAGGCAATGAAATTTACTATAATTCTGTGCAAAGGTATTTTAGGTACAACACTAAACCTACCATAAACCTACCAACATAAACCTACCAACACGGGACAATATTTAAATTACCATTCTAACCATCCCGAACATGTAAAGGTTGGTTTGGCGTGTGGTTTTTTTAAGAGAGCTCATACGGTATGCAGTAATGAGATGGATTTTAAACAGGAGATTCAACAAGTTAATCGAGATTTATTGAATAATGACTATCCACAATATATCATTGACAGAGCTATTAAAAAAGCAAATAATAATAGTAATAAAAAACTTAATGAAAAACCATTAACGACAGTTCAGATTCCGTATGTAAAAGGTATTTCGGAAAAAATAAGAAGATTGAATTCTAAGTTTTGTATTAGGACTGTTTTTAAAAATTCATTAACCATTAAAAATTGTGTTAATAAATTGAAACCTAAAAATATCGATTTGGATAGCAAGAACATTGTGTACAATTTACCCTGTCAGTGTGGGTTGTCGTATGTGGGACAAACTTCTCGTCCATTTAAAAAACGTGTTTCTGAGCATACAAAATGCATAACAACGGGCGAAGTTAATCGGTCTAAAATGGCGGAGCATGTCATAGCGAACAATCATGCTATTCTATGGGATGAAGGATTCCAACTTCTAAAAGAGTCTAACTGGATAAAGAGAGTTTTCAAAGAGACTGCTATAATGTCCGTGAAGGAGAACTGTATTTCCCAGCCAAGTTCCACCGTTAGTGCTACCCTTTAATTAAAAATGAAGTCAGAGACTTTTTGACAGGCCTAATGTAAGAATTAATAATACCAATGTAGTGGGGGGGTTGAACCTTTGAAGGACCTTCGATTGATTCCTACTCAGTCAACCTGTGTTAGGCGTCCAGAAAGGTTGCGACAAAAAACGTCCGCTAAGATCTAGGACTTACATCACCTGAGGACGCGAAGTGTTATTTTTTCTTCGCGAAACGTCGTGTTTGTGTATATTTTACTGTTTTGTTCAAAGGATTTTGTGTTGTGTTTTTGTGTGTGTGGTGTGACGTGGAGTCTTGCTTCAAAGATTTTATATTTGACGACAACGTGTCCTGCAGTTATATATACAAGTGAAACAGCAATAAGGTGGGTGTAGTCCATTAAGAGTATAGTAATTTATTTTAGGTACAGTTCCCGAAACAAGGAACAAAAAGGAATCTCCCGATAAATGATTTGTTTGCACTATCCATTTAAGATAGTTGCGCAATTTCTACCACTCATAAGC
>JAGFPH010005205.1:71149-83218 GCA_018207615.1 Philaenus spumarius
GGGGGAGGTTTGGGGGGATCAAAGTTATTAAAAAACGATTTCTTCAAAACTAGAGAACGGATTGGAATGAAATTTGGTATGTAGCTTCCTATAGGGCCATAGGTGCTTACTAAGGGTTTGAAAAAATTCGAAATTTTAGGGGGAGGTTTGGGGGATCAAAGTTATTAAAAAACGATTTCTTCAAAACTACAGAACGAATTGGAATGAAATTTGGTATGTAGCTTCCTCTAGGGCCATAGGTGCTTACTAAGAAAGGGTTTGAAAAAATCAGAAATTTTAGGGGAGTTTGGTGGGATCAAAGTTATTAAATCACGATATCTTCAAAACTACCGAACGGATTGGAATGAAATTTGGTATGTAGCTTCCTCTAGGGCCATAAGTGTTCACCAAAAAAAGGTTTTAAATAATTGGAAATTTTAGGGGGGTTTGGGGGGTAAAAATTACTAAATCACTATTTCTCCAAATTACCAAACAGATTGGAATGAAATTTGGTATGTAGCTTCCTCTAGGGCCATAGGTGCTCATTAAGAAAGAGTATGCAAATTTTCGAAATTTTAGGAGAAGTTTGGGAGGATCAAAGTTACTAAAATCGTAATTCCAGATCTTTTATTATAACAATAGTGCTTTTATTATTTAAGATCTATATATATAAAAGCCAAATACCACTCAATGACTGAACACTTAAAAAGAATACAATTACGTTAAAAAGACTGAAAATATCAACCACGGGCAACGCCGTACGGGTCAGCTAGTTATATTATAACAGCGAGAGGAGAAGGGGCGAGATAGGCAATACGGTAGCAAGTAATTAAAGTGTTGTTTTGTTGTCCTGTTCTTAGGGCAATCCATAGCCGAGTGGATAGCGTGGCGTCTTCCTGTTCAGAAGATAACGGGTACGATCTCGGCTAGACCAGGTAACTTTTCATATCTGTGGTTTGAGGGTAGGAGGGCGGAAGTAAAGCAATCGGTGTTCGGCTAGCTTCCAAACTGACGGGATATGACTGGTTACCTAGTCTCCGGCTTGGGTTGTTTTGCATAATGTTATTAAGATATTTATGTATGTATATATATGTACATATACCAGGTGTCTTAAAAGTCCCATCCTCCCGCTTTAACTTTTATGTTTGTTAAAACAAACAAATATCATTTGAGGAACGATACTAACTTAGCCCAAAGTATCTTTTGAAGCAATCGGAAATTTTTAGTGTCCCCTAAAAATGGGAGATTTTAGGGGCAACTCAAAATTTTTAAATGGGAAGTATGGTCATATGATACCTCATTTTAATGGTCTATTTAAGACTAGGAAAATGACATACAGAAAATAAAAATCTTACCACCCAAAACAAAGTGGCGGCCCTAAACGTGTTGAAATAAATCGATATTAAATTGCTAATATCTCAAAAAGGAAATGTTTTTGTAAAAAAATTCAGGAGATAAAAAATGTTTATTTCAAAGTGCTTGAACTAAAAAATGGCTTTCACATCTAATTCGTAAATTTTATTTTTTTTTTAATTTTCTGATGTAGGAGTCGACTTAAAATTTACGAAATCGATTTGGAAGCAATATTTTATTTCAAGCACTTTCTTTTACCAGTCTTAACGGCAACATACACACATAATTTTCATCTTTCAACTGCCGTTTATTATTAGTTTGTTTTTTATACAAATATTTACTGTTTCCATACGTTTAGTGTTATTATTATAAAGGTATAGAATTAATTATAACATCAAAGCTAAGATGGTAAACACAGTTAAACGCCCATTCATTGTAAATACATTCAATACACATAAAATGTCGGTTCATCAGTCTAGGCCTTACCTAAAATCATTGTGCGTATGTTTAATTTATTTTACCTGTTTAACGGCAACATACATACAATAATTTTAGGTTAGGCCTAGGTTTAAAATTACCTTCTAGGCCTAACCTAAAATTATTGTATGTATGTTGCCGTTAAGGCAGGTAAAATAAATTAAATATACACGCAATAATTTTAGGTTAGGCCTAGACTGATGAACCAACATTTTACGTTTGTCGAATATACTTCAGCGTTTGACGATAATATCCGAACTACGACGCGCGGAACCGATCGTGACTTAATTTAAATTGATGAACCAAAACACACGTTTCTACAGTATTCACATCCCTTGCCGTAGCGACCGATATGATAACGATTTTTCGTTACTCGTATTTTATATTTGCCACTGCCATAGCAACCGATTCATTACACTTTTTTTCGTTACGCGTTACATTTTGGTAACTCCTTCCGCAAAACGCGTTAAGGGACTTGGTTTTAAAAAGTTTATTCTTTTAACTGCAAGTAATTTTTGTATTTCGTCTGTAAGTCACAGGGTAATCGAGCCAGTACAAACAACTGAAAACATAATATAATTTTACGTGTTGTAAACAACAACCGAGAAATTATGTTTGCAGTAAATCGGACTCTATCGAGCGCGTAGTTGAACGCAAGGTCTGTTTAGGTTTCACAATCGCTAATGTCTGAATGATGCGTTGGAGTAATTTATCCTACCTGCACATGTCCGATGTGGGCGACATAAAGTCACCTGGGCGGATAAAGCATCAACACAATCGCCAAGTAATGGCTTCGCCGAACTCGAGTCAGAGTTGTTTGCGTATTGAACTTCCTTGTACCATTGTGATGACACCATGAAACACGGTCGGACTTATTAAAAACCGGACAGGAACCTTTTTAGCCGCAGCTTAGATAGTCGCATCCTTGTGAACGGGAGAACCACCATACCGCAAAGATAACACTATCTTTTACACGGATAGGTTACTGATATTTCTTTTTTTTTAAATAAGCAACAAAAACCAAATTATGAAAAAACCTCGTACAGAAGACTCAATTTAATATAATTCGACCACGAAGCTAAACCGCTGACGTGAGTTGAGCACATTTCCAAAATTAAATTTAGAGCCCTATGTTTTAGGGTTTCGACGAACAATTTGGGAAATATGTCTATTCACGACGGTGCTTAATAGCTGCAAAATGGTTCGCACGCCATTCCGTATATTGGGAGTATCTTCAATACACAGTGCATTGCTTGCTTCGCACGCCAACTAAACGGTAAAATCCACCACATGGCTTTGAACCGGGTACTTTTATGGTATTTTACATTTTGATCGATTTCGAGGTCACCAAGCGAGCTATAAGGTCGTGTAAAAAGATTAATAGTGCAGAATAATATCATATGCTACAAATTCTTTTGTTTATATAAAACCCTAAATAAGTTTCATTATAGCACGAAAAATCTAAACAAATATAGTTACTCCCAGTTTTTGCTAACGAACTCGTAAGAGCTACAACCAACGTGTGCACGAAATTTGGACCAAACCAGACTTAAAATGGGGCCATTAGAGTGCGAACACATATACACATATATATAAATTTAGTGACGCAACAAAATAGTCAGGGACCAAGGTCGGTGCTCATTTACTACTCCTAACCACATATGAGTCACTGCCATAGCTCGCCTTTCCTGTGGAAATTCGCTGATAAAAAGATTATCGGGCAAGTACCTTACCAATACACGCAAATAAAACAAATATTTTAGATCAGAGTTCCGTGGCACAAAAACTGTGTTTTATTTATAATGGCCGCGTGTTACGTCCTTTCGCAAAACCTCTAACTGTGTCCATAATTTTTAACATTTTTCTATTTTTAAATAGGGACTCTAAATAAAAAGTAGATTAATCTCTGAAAAGTCTTCTACATGCAAATGAAAGTTTCGTCAAAATTGGTTCAGCCATCCTTGAGGAACCCAGTCAAACAAACAAAGACGTACAAAGAAAAAGTAAAGAATGCATGTTTAGGTTTTGGTAAATTGTAAATAACCATATGAGCTTAGAAAAAAGTATTTATTTCGAAATCACAGACTGACAATTAAATTGTATTTGTAACTTAGGGTAACCCCCTGCGTGCTCCGCACGCCAAACCCGTTGGCACATTCTATACACATAATCATGTTATGTTTTCTTTATAATAAAGGTGTATGATTAATAATAACCCCAAATCTAAGATGGTTAATAATGTTAAATGTTTAAATGAAATTGTTTCGTATATTTTAAAACAGCAGTTATAATAAAGGTTAAAAGAACCAACAAGGATCAGGTCTACACCTTATTAAAAAAACTAACCTAAAAGTTTGAAATTCAAATAATTGCATCATAGTTTGAAATCAGCTGTCAATGAAAATATTATAGCAAACAGCTGTTATCTGTTATTTTATTCAACTGGTTGCTATGGTAATAAATGTAAATACATGTGTTGATTCATCAGTCTAGGCCTAACCTAAGAATTTTTTCCTACCAAATTGTAACGTCCATCAACAACTCCTATCATTTAACCTTTACCGACAATTCCAAACAGTTATCCTTTTCTCCGCCAGATGTCGACTCCGTACGGTATCTGTAGTCATACATAACTGAACCTTGTAATCCGACAACGATCAGCTGTTCTTTATCTCGTCAAGTAAATTTCGCTTTGTCATAAGATTGTTCTAGAAAGCGTCGGCCATTAGACCGTTACTTTCAGACGCTGTTGAGTGTTCGTAATGTTGCCGAACTTTAAATAATTTGATCGGGGTAACGTGTGTCGCTGAAGAACATGAACTTCTAAACCTTTTGTTTTCGCATACCAGGTACAATATTTCAGCTTTACCTTAATAATTATAAAATATTACTTGTAAAACTTAATTAGGTTATTTCCACTTTTGCTTCATGTACAACTTCCTAACTCATTTTGTTCAATTTATTAGAGAAACCTATATATTTCTTTTTACAACAGCCTAAACTTAAATGTAATTCTTACAGCCTAAATTTTAAACGTAAATCTTACAGCCTACAAAAAAACTATAAAGCCGATATCATTTTTGTTATTGTTAAAGCCTAAAAAAAATATTTCCACAAGCAAGCCTAAAGTGTTATGCATTAATTAACTATAACTGTGTAGTATGTCTACAGTGTAACAGATATTGAAAACTTTTAATAAGCTATAAGCAGAATATATGGCTGATATGTAACTAAACGTTAACATTTCTTTTATGTTACCATGTGGCTTACCTAACATGTACAGACAGTGTTATGCAACATTACGCATGTTATATTAACAATCACCATCTATGTAGCAATTTGCTATTTATGCTACAAAATTTAATAAAAACAGTCAACTCAAAGAACTATCATTTTATGCTTATTTAAATAACTGCAAGTTTTCTAAAAAGGAAATTATTATCTGTGTTATACAGTTAAACTGGTCCAAGTGCAGGAGATGTTTAATGCAATGAGATAACCTGCTGCTACTACTATTAGAAAAGGCCTACCTTGCAACTGAAAAATGGAATACATAATCAAAATATTTTCTACTGAGTTTTAATTAGAGACAGAAGTTAATTTAAAAAATGAGAACTATCTGCATTTGTTCTTTTCTTTATGTTAAGTGTTAAATAGGCTGTATTTTTTTTGAAAATAATTTTTGCACATGTGTACTATTTAGGATATGTTAGTGTTAAAATAAATTGGGAGGAGCAAGCTAGCACATTTCGGACTTCAGCCCTAAGGGCTACACTTTAGAAATTTCACACCTTTTTTTTATATATATATAGAGAGACGTCTCATAATAAATTTTGTCTATTTATTTAATTATATAATTACCTTTTAGAGTTGGCCAACGACAAATATATATTTTCTTAAAACAAATCCATGGTACTTCATGTAAACTTTGTAACTTGTAAATCTTCTGTATAATTTCTGTAATTATTATTAAAAGGGAGGTTTTTTGAATTTTATTTTTTGGGAAGGGTTTTTAAATTAAATTTAATAAAATATATATGTTTTCTTTTTTTAAATCTCAATCTTTCCTTGTATTAAGGGCATGTTAATTATCTTTTGTATTAAGGGCGTATAAACTTTTATTTAACTTGGTTAATAAACCTAAAATTATACATATTTCTATGGTTTATTGAGGTAACCTTAGGTATCCTGTGCATTGTAAGAGATAAGCTGAAATATTCCTGCTTTTGGTGATATTTAGATTCTAAGGTAAGTCTTGAACAGTACCAATCTATGTGGCCCAGTATCGTTTCCGTTCCCTTAATTACTCCTTTTGTAAGATTGGTACAAAATTTACATATATGTAAATAAAAATGTTTTTATCAAAATGAATTATAGCCTATGTTGCTCAGGGATAGAGTAGATTTTTATTACTAAAACTATTTCTTCAAACGGTTCAGTAGTTCCAGAGATTACCCCATACATACAATCAAACAAACAAATAGATTTTACCTCTTTATAATATTACTAGGGGAGACAACAGCGTGCTTCGCACGCCAACCCCCAATGGAACCTTCTAAAAACATATGGTATGTTTTATTTATAATAAAGTGTAGAATTAATAATAACCTCAAAACTAAGATGGGAAATAATGTTAAATGTTCAAATTAAATTATTTCTTATATTTTATAACAGCAGTTATAATAATGGTTAAAAGAACCAGTAAGGCTCAGGTCTACACTATAAAACCCTAACCTAAAAGCTAGAAATACACAAATAATTGCTTCAAATTTTGAAATCAGCTGTTTATGGAAATATTGGAGCAAACAGCTGTATTATCTGTTATTTTATTCAATTGGTTGCTATGGTAATAAATGTAAATACATGTGTTGGTTTATCATTCTAGGACTAACCTAAGAAATTTTCCGAATAAATTTACAAATATTGAAATAAAAAAACTAGTTTTTATCGAAATAAATTATAGTCTATGTTACTCAGGGATAGTGTAGCTTTTTATTAGTAAAACTATTTTTTCAATCGGTTCTGTAGTGCCAGAGATTACCCCCTACATACAAACAAACTTTACCTCTTTACAATATTAGTATAGACTAGCTGGCCCGATACAGCTTTGCACGGACAGACAAATCAAAGTTAAATGTATATTAACAAAAAAATGTATCAATAAATATATTTTGCTATGTATTTCTAATGGGGATTTTTAGTAACGTTGGTTCCCTAAAATTTCGAATTTTTTTAAAACCTTTCTTAGCGAGCACCTACGGCCCTAGATGAAGCTACATACCAAATTTAATTCCAATCCGTTCGGTGGTCTTTCAGATTTTGTGATGAGTGAGTCAGTGAGTGGTATTTGGACTATATTTATTACTAGCTGCCCGTTCCGGCTTTGCACGGTTGACAAATCAAAGGTAAATGTATATTAACAATATATATATATATATATAAATAAATATATTATACTGTGTATTTCTTATGGGGATTTTTAGTAACTTTGACCCCCAAACCCTTCCTAAAACTTCGAATTTTTTTTAAAACTTTCTTAGCGAGCACCTAGGGCCCTAGAGGAGCTACCTACCAAATTTCATTCCAATCCGTTCGGTGGTTTTTTTTTTTGTAACTTTGACCCCCACCCCCCAAACCCCGCTAAAATTTCGAATTTCTTGAAAACCTTTCTTAGGGAGCACCTACGGCCCTAGAGGAAGCTACATACCAAATTTCATTCCAACCCGTTCTGTGGTTTTTGAGACTTCGTGATGAATCGGTGAGTGGTATTTGGATAGATTATACATATAATACGTATGTATAGATGTATAAATACACAGAAAACTAACATGCAGGTTTCCACTGTACATAGTTGTCGGATCGAATCCCTGCAGTCATAATGACCAAGGGGGGTTCTGCGCCTTTAACGGAAAATACCAACAGTTTAGTACTTAGTGAAATTATCTAAACTAGCTGACCCGTGCGAATATTTCGCAAGTTCGGAGTAGGCCTACATTTACCTGATTTAACACGTTGATTTAATTCAGTTAATTAAGTTTATTTATTTACATTGGTTTATAAATAACAGTTTCCCTATACAATCTTACAGTGTAAACAATCTAACTAACAGCTGTCATGCTAGTTAAACAGATGGTTAGTAGATGGCGCCTTTCATTAGGAACATACAGAGTATAATATAAAAGTTTTTTAAATCAATTTTTGTTATTAAAACATGAATTTTAAGCTGTTTGTCTATTTTTACCGTGTAGTGGTTAAGGAAAGCTTTAAAATGATGCTTCATTCATGTAATTTGATGATGTATTAAGGAAGTTATGGCGTACCGACAAAAAAATAGTCTTGAGAAATAATTATCTAAATAATATAATTTGTAGAAAATAAATTAACGTATACTACTGCCGCTAATACCGAATGATAATAATTTAACAATTAAATTTGAATACAAATGGCCTGCAATTAATAAAGACCATTAAACAGTAGTCTGTATATATTTAGTACACTCAGTTGCGATGTTATGGTCCATTGAGATGATTAAGTAGAACTCTTATCTCCCCTCTACAGTCGGAAGGTTTACATCGAATAGGCATAACTGTTTAACCCTCCAACGCCCTTTCATTGGGGGGAGGGGGGTGCCTAAACTGGACGCGAATCTGATATAACTCGGCCTAAAACTTGTAAGCACTTCCATATCTGTTAATCTCCTAGGTGCGTGGGTTGGGCTTTGCTGATAAATGTCGAAGACCCCTGACCAAACACGTGTACAATCCGAAGCACAAGTCACTGTCAACCACTGCGAAGAAATTCAGTAAGCCTAAATTATTACGGTATGAAATAATACCGGGCTCTAAAAGTCGTGTAATTGTAAACCTTGTACAATAAACGGTACCAGAAACTGGCACATACTTTCTCACAAACATATTTAAATTATTAAACAGATTCACTGCTAAGGACGTACATGTGAGCTTGACACTGAACACTATGAGAAGCGGCCGACGAGCAGTGCATTGCACGCCAAACCCCAAATTGGGGGTATTTTCAATACACATTGCATTGCGTGCTTCGCACGCCAGCCCTTGTTATAGGAATATTTTCAATACACAGTGCATTGCGTGCTTCGCACGCCAACCCCGTATTAAGAGTATTTTCAATACACAATGCATTGCGTGCTTCGCACGCCAACCCCCGTATGGGAGTATTTTCAATACACAATGCATTGCGAGCTTCGCATGCCAACCCCCTTATGTAACCCCAACTGTGACTTCAAGTACATTAAAGTAGGAGAGCAAGTAATAAATATTATTATTATTATTAGCTTAAGAGAAAACTATTCGATCGATTTCGAACAAATTTGCACCAAACATGTCAATTAGGCCTGTATAGATGCACGAAAAAAGGTTCTAAAAACAACCCCTTTTTGGCCAAAAAAGTCCCAAAAATCAGATATTATTATTATTATTATTATTATTAGCTAAACGAGAATTTTTTGAAAGATGAGGTTTTTTGCATATGATAGGGTACATTAAGAGCTACAAATAAGCAAAATTTTATCAAAATCGTTAGAGCCGTTTGTTTTAAAAAAATAATAACAGATTTTTCGGGGGTTTTTAACCAAAAAGAGGGTTGGTTTTCAAAATTTTCAATACCTTTTTTCGTGCATGTAAACGCGCCTAATTGACATGTTTGGTGCAAATTTGTTCGAAATCGATCGAATAGTTTTCTTCCTAGCTTTGTATACATACATACATACATACATACAGGTAGACATACAGACAGACATTTTGTAAAAAACACTTTCTTGGACTCAGGGGGTCCCAAAACTGATTTTTCCGCAACAATCTCAACATCCTTTTTTTTTGCGATCACTATACTTTATCTATACTATAGTATAGTGAGAAGTGAGAAAGAGAGCAAATGAAACTAATTTTAGTCTGTATCTTAAAATGGCGGCCAAAACCAATCCTGATTGTTGCACCGTATGTCTAAGTACAATATATTTTTACCTTATTCTAAGAAAATTAAAAATCCAATTTTTCCAAACTACAACACTAGATTTTCTTAAGGCTCGGCAGACCTTACGGACATTTTGGATTTCAAGGAACATAAGAGCAATGTAGTATATTGAGAAAGTAAAAATATATTACACCTAGTATATTACGGGCTTGCCCTAGAGATTGCCAAATATTTGTTTAGTTTTAGTTTTAATTTATACTACAGGTTGTTATTTTATTTTATACTTAATTATTGTGTAGTTATGTACTAAGGCTGAGTTGCACCAACCGGGATCAAATACCTAGATCAGTAAATCCTGGATCAATTATTTGATCCAGGTATGGTGCAATAGAAACCAATACAACTTTCCTAGATCCTGGATCAAATACAACTTTGATCCTAGATCAAAACTGATCCTGGTTGGTGCAACTCAGCCTAAATGTTTTATTTTTATTTGCAAGTGATTTTATATACAGTGCGTCTTTTTTAAATGGGCCATTGGTATCTTGTAAACTAAAAATCTGACAAAAAAATTTAAATGGAGTACCTTTCTTTGTTATTTGAGAAATTAAAAAATATGTAGTTAAAATTTGTGTAAATGGCCGCCATTTTCCAATATGGCGGTCTACTTTCGAATTTCTTACGGAACACCCTACATTTTATGGTGATTATGGATTGTACAAATTATTTAAAGACTTTTTTGTTCTTGGTGTGTGTTTTTTTTTTATACGACTAACCGTTCAAAAGTTAAAGGAGTGAAACGTTTTACCACTCATCATAGGTGAAATTTGTATAAATGTACAAAGCAAACAAACCTGCATATAAACAAACAATCAAAACTGTAAACAAATATTTTATAAATTATTTTGGAAACCAGAGATCTGTTCAAAAAAAAAATTTATCGTGTTTACTTGGGTATTAAACTAAATTAAAACACATAATTTGAGCAGTGATCCTGCAGTGAATAAGTTTACCCAAAGTGTGATGTGATCCAAACCAGCTTGTAATTATTGCATTAACCATGCTCTACAGTCTATGGAACACCATCGGCGTAATACAATTATATTTTGGAATATACGACACCATTAACGAATAAACGTTCCGTTATTTTTGTCCAATGATGTTGTAACCACCATACCATGCAATACCTGTCGGACAATTTAGCATTTAATCTTAATCTATACTTATAAAAGCCAAATACCATTGATTCATCACAGTTTCTCCGAAACCACGAGGCCTACATACATGAAATTCGGCACTAATACTCTTTATAGGCTCTAGACGCGCACTAAGAAAGGGTATCCGAAAATTCGAAATTTTAGGGGGGTTTTGGGCAGTCAAAGTTACTAAATCACGATTTCTCAAAACCTACCGAACGGATTGGAATGAAATTTGGTAAGTAGCTTCCTCTACGGCTACGGCCATAGATGTTCGCTAAGAAAGGGTTTGAAAAATTTCGATATTTTAAGGGGGTTTTGGGAGTGGGTCAAAGTTACAAAATCACGATTTCTCTAAAACCATCGAACGGATTGGAATGAAATTTGGTATGTAGCTTCCCCTAGGGCCATAGGTGCTCGGTAAGAACGTTTTTCAAAAAAATTAAATTTTAGTGGAGGTTTGAGGGGTCAAAGTTACTACAAAAAACCATCAAACGGATTGGAATGAAATTTGGTATGTAGCTTCCTCTAGGGCCCTAGGTACTCGCTAAGAAAAGGTTTTAAAAAATTCAAAAGTTTAGGGGGCTTTGGGGGTCAAAGTTACTAAAAATCCCCATAAGAAATAGTGTAATATATTTTTTGTTAATATACATTTAACTTTGATTTGTCTATCCGTGCGAAGCCGGGTCGGGCCAGCTAGTCTATACATAAAGCACTCGTATATAAATCACTCGGTAGTCATTCTATCGTATAACATACAGCTTGGATAAAAACAAATAAAATAAATCTCGCGAAGTAACAGCGATTTTCATGGACGTCCATATGATATTTTCTATGTGGGGGGGAGGCTAGACCGGGGTATGGGGCTTAACACGTTCACTGCTAAGGACGCACATGTGAGCTTGACACTGAACACTATGAGAAGCGGCCGACGCACGCCAACCCCCGTATTGAGAGTATTTTCAATACACAATGCATTGCGTGCTTCGCACGCTAACCCCCGTATTGGTAGCATTTTCAATACACAATGAATTGCGTGCTTCGCACGCCAACCCCCGTATTGGAAGAAATTTCAACACAAAGAGCATTGCGTTCTTCGCACGCCAACCCTCGTATT
>JAGFPH010005205.1:83228-93722 GCA_018207615.1 Philaenus spumarius
TTTCAACACAAAGAGCATTGCGTTCTTCGCACGCCAACCCTCGTATTGGGAGTATTTTCAACACAAAGAGCATTGCGTGCTTCGCACGCCAACCCTCGTATTGAGAGTATTTTCAATACACCATGCATTGCGTGCTTCACACGCCAATTCCCGTATTGCGAGTATTTTCAATACACAATGCATTGCGGGTTTCTCACGCCTACCCCCATATTGGACGTATTTTCAATATACAATGCATTACGTGCTTCCCACACCAACCCCCGTATTGGGAGTATTTTCAACACACGTAGCATTTCGAGCTTCGTACGCCAACGCTCGTATTGGGAGTGTTTTCAATACACAGTGCATTGCAGCTCTTGCTTGAACTCTTGTAAAAAATAAAATAAGCATATGTAAATTCAAACGGCACATATCATTTAAAACATATTTTAGTGCTAATCTCTTTAAAGAAAAATACCTGACTATAATTAATAATATACGTATTTTCCTTTCCCTGGGAGCCCGTACCGATTTTACACCTTTCAACGTTATTACTTTGCACAAAGATTGCACGATCTAAAGCCGTCACCACCGAAACGTTTTGAATATATTTCTCCGGTGAAGTTCGAAAGCAGGAAACGTTGTCAGATTAACCTAAGAATCTGTAGAAGGAATGACGAGGGTCGCCGCGCCGGAACGGCCCCCACCCTTCTTAATGTCAACCCTTATCCGCGTCCCCCTCCCCTCGTTGCGAACATATTTCGACAGCCGAACGACAAACGACACTAACAAAGGCTTTTATTTCCTTCTTGTTTCTCGGGAGACCAAGTTTTCCCGAAACGAAAACAGCCAAATGGTTTCAATTACTATACGATTAATACCTACGGCGCAGACGCAGTAAGCCATTGAATTTTAAGGACAACAGCGTTTCAAGAAATTATTAGTGAATTTCCATAGGAAGGATAAGGTTAAGCAGTGACCCTTATGGTAAGACTAAGGTCGAGAGTAGTAAATGAGCAACGATCATGGTCCCCAGAACACGTTTTGGAGTGTCAATAGAAATGTTATGTTTATATGTGCTCGCACTCAAACAGCCGCTTGGACGAGTTTGTTGGCCAAAAAATCCAATAACCGAAAGCGTGTTTGTTAACCGGCAACAAATTTGGTTGTGAAAAATAATTAATTGAATCTAAACACACAAAAGTGTGTTGGTTCGGAATAGGCCACACCTACGCCTGCTTTTTATTCAAATCAGCAGTTTTATCAGTTATAGGGCTGGAAGTATAGGTACCCTGGGAGCTAGGGGGGGGGGGGGGGGGCGTGGCCCCTCTGCCCATTAGTATGGGCGCCCATGGTCTTTGTAAATAGAAAAGATATTGACATCAAATTTTGTGTACATATTTGTTTTTACCCTTGAAGAAGAAACCAGAACGTGTTTTTAAAACTTTAAAAATGGTTGCCATTTAAAATGTTTAACGTCAAATACCTAAAAAACCGCTAAGTTTATATCTACACAGAAAATAAGGAAACAAAAAAGTAAACTTTTTAGAAACAAACAAAACGGTTTTTATATTTTTCCGTACCTCAAAAGACAACACTCAGTTATCGACTAAACACTCAAAAAATAATTTCTTTCTGTAATTGTCGGGTACTTCGGTACTTCCTTTCGGGTAATGTTGGCCCATTCTTTCTATACCTTATATACTTCTTTTATACTATTATTATAAACAGGTAAAATTTGTATGTTTGTTTGTGTAGGGGGGTAATCTCTAGAACAACTGAACCGATTGAAAAAATAGTTTTACCAGTAAAAAGCTACACTATCCCTGAGTAACAAAGGCTATAATTCATTTTGATAAAAACATTCTTTATTTCGATATTTGTTAGTTTAGTCGAAAAAAATCTTAGATTAGGCCTAGACTGATGAACCAACTTATGCATTTACATTTATTACCATAGCAACCAATCGAATAAAATAACAGATACGACAGCCGTTTGCTCCAATATTTCCATAAACAGCTGATTTCAAACTTTGAAGCAATTATTTGTATTTCTAACTTTTAGGTAAGGTTTTTAGCGTAGGCCTGAGCCTTGATAGTTCTTTTAAGCTTTGTTATATCTGCTGTTATAAAATATACAAAATAATTTGATTTGATCTTTTAATAATCTTTACCATCTTAGTTTTATAGTGAAATTATTAATCCTACATCTTTATTATAAAAAAAGGTAACATGATTGTCTGCGTAGAAGGGGTTGGCGTGCGGAGCTCGCAGGGGTTTCCTCTAGTATTTAAATAATTAAGTTCCATGTACTATTTTTTTAACTCTGCGTATTTCAAAGTGTATATACTGGTGTTTAAAAAACTCAGAACTTACTTATTTTCTTTCGAAGATTTTTTCGAAAATTTGGGCCAATCTTGCCTTTTAATTGGGGTTTCCAACATTGATCCACATGTAAAATATCATAAAAACTAAGGAAAAATAATTTCTGAAATGTTACCCCAACTATAATAATTATGGGTTTATGTAGGTAGACATGTGCTGTACAATAAGTTGGGGATAAAATAAAATGAAACTAAACATTCTACAAAAGTAATAAACATGTATTTTGAAAATGTCACTCTTAATGTTTATCACAAGAACCAAGTCGATAGCTCTATTTGGTAACTTACAGTAGATCATACTATAATTTAAAAGATTTGAGCCAAAGTTAGGTCAGATTAAAATCCCTGTCAGCATAGTTAAGTAGGCCTATGCCTAGATAAAATGTGTTGTTTTAAAATAGTATTTTGTTAAATGATGTATTTCTGACGTGTATCTAATTAATCCGCCTGTGATTTTTCACGGGGGTTTACTAGTTAATTATAATTATTGAAGTTGTAACATAACCTCAAAGTATAATCTATGCTGGGTTTGTTTAAGTATTACAGATGAAGTGAAATCAGTTGTTGTATTATAAGTTACGTACACTCGCTTTTATAGGAATTGGTTTTAAGAGTATTCTAATTTTCATAATTTTATCTTCACTAGTTTTTGATCTACACTAATTCTATGTCAGTTAGTCAGGACAATGCCGTTTATATATTCAGGTAAATATTTAGTTAAAGGTTACAGCAACATGTAACAGGCTGAGATCTTACTATATTTTACGTAAATAAAAAAAACATTCAACCCATTTTCCTAAAGTACTAAATCTGTTTCTTAACTTCTTCACGGAAACTACTATACTAATCATTTAGCAAAAAAACTGAAAGATATACTAACTTTTAAACCTAAATCTAACTTTTAAACACTATTAAATGAAAATAAGGTTCAAGCATACATTTCAAAGACCATAGACAATTTGTCGGACGCTATCTGACTACCAATTTTACTGCGATTTTTGGTTAAAACAACATACATCAAATAATAAATAACGTTACCTTCAATAAAATAATAGTAGGCTATTCGTACCCAGCTACAACTAATAAGAATAAATTATCCAGGCCAACATACCTCGAATAACGATGTCTGTACAAAATATGTTTGTAATAGAAACTAAATGTTTACGATAAACACACTTTACGCACAACTACAACACCATGGACGCACTTAATTAGTGAAATCACAATCATTACACGCATTACATAACCTACAAACACCAATACCGGCTTGGTTTAATGTTTAATGCAATCTGATTGTTGTTGAAGAAGAAGAACTGTTGTGTAGCTAGATTCAATATTCAAGTATTCTGAAGATAAGGTTTCAAACAGGCCGTGGCTGTTCATCGATTCAATTCAATTCAATTCAATTCAATTTATTTATATTTCCTTAAATATAATACAGAAAAAAATTATAATAATATCACGGAAATTGTGCCCACATAGGCTTAGCCTGTGCGTAGGCACGAGTCGCATCTAAAAATCCAACAAGGAAGACATAATATATTTATTGATCTATATTAAAGTTTTATAATATAAAAACAATAGAGGTAGAGTAGAGTGGGAAGTGCCAAACGGAGGAATCCAAGTCCATATCAGACCAAAACAACCCGGGTCAACAAATAGTTACTGCTTCAACACACGAGAATCAATAATAGCGAGAGAGATAAGGTAGTACAATAAACAAGGGTAAATATATTTGCTACCTGTAGATGGATACAATGACATTCTCAGTACCGTCCCTTCCCAATTCCAGAAGCCAATTTGTAATATGTTTCTTAAATGTCTGAAGTTTAAAGTTATTAAACATACGTAAGTGGTCAGGTAGATTCCTATATAAAACATGAGCTATGTAATGTGAATTCGTGACCGAGAAAGTCTTACTTAATTTTTTATTTAAAATTCCAAGTGACTTTGAGCTGCGTGTCAAACGTTGATGATCGGTAATTTCGAAAATAACTCGGTAGTTTTTAAAAATATAAATTGCAAGAGTTTTGACATAAATTTGTCTAAGATTCATAACCTTAAATTCGTCAAAAAGTGTCTCAGTAGAAAAACAACGGCCTTTACGCAATATAGCTTTAAGTATAGATTTTTGAATTATGTTAAGAGGTTCAAGAATTGTTTTAAAGGCACCCCCTAGGCTATTATCCCCCCCATAAATAATGATTGACAATATGCATAATAAGATAGTTTCAGCTCTTGAATATTTAGGATTTCACTAAAATGCTTAAAAACATAGATTAGTTTGCGTGTTTTTTGCTTTACATATTTGACATGTTCAGTCCATTTCATCCGTTTATCAAACATTACTCCAAGATACTTATAACAATCAGTGCTTTTAATATGTTCGCACAAACATACCTTGTTTAGATAATCACCACAAGAATGTAGTTTTAAAGAATTTAGATTTAGATCAGTGCAAGCTCTCAGTGAAATCGGCAGAAATTTAGTTTTAGAAACATTAAGAGTTAACACGTTTTGGTCAAACCACTTTTTTACGGAAGCCAAACCCCTCAATGCCTTTTCCTGTACTTCTTCCCAAGTTTCCCCTTCAAATAATATAGCCGTATCATCAGCAAAAAGAAAGAATTTGCCCTCAATATTTAATTTGTTCAAATTGTTTATATAAATCAAGAACAAAAGCGGCCCCAGAGTACTTCCCTGAACCACCCCATAGTTTACAGAACAACTATCACTGTTTACCCCACATATAGAAACAATCTGTCTCCTATTGGACAGGTAGCTTTCAAACCACGAGTAAGACTTTCTTCTACAACCGATTAATTTCAATTTGCGAAGAAGTTTCTAACTGTCAACGGAGTCAAACGCTTTAGCAAGATCCAAAAAACCCACAATGCTACGCCTATTACTGCTAATAACATCATTGATGTTGCTGGTCAAATCAAACAGGGCATCAGATATCCCTCTGTCTCGTCTAAAGCCGTACTGACAACGTGTTAGAATTTTGTGTTTGTTTAAATATGAAATTAGCTGGTCTTTAACGATTTTTTCAATAATTTTTGAAAACACGCTTAATAGAGATATAGGACGATAATTATTTTTTTCCGATTTGTCGTTAGTTTTAAAAAGAGGGAAAACCATAGCAGTTTTATATATATCAGGAAATATTCCTGACTCAATACTTAAGTTTGTTATGTGAAGTAAAGGCTTCATAAACAGATCAATGTTGTCCTTAAGAAGGGACGCTGAGATGCCATCGTAGCCAGGTGCAGAGCCACCCCGCAAACTGTTTGCATATCTTATAATGTCGTATTCAGTAACAGTACGTAAGTTGAAATTAGATAAGGTCTCGTAGTCTTCGTCCCTTATTATAGGTTCACCACCGGAGTCGATAGATAACGCTAAATTATATCCGACGTTGGAGAAGTACGAATTGAATTCCTTAGCAACTTGTTTATATGTGTCTGTGTTTATGTCTGCCTGGGAACCTTGCAAATATTGTTTTATTGGAAACCCTTTCTTACTGTTACCGCGACCGCTCAAATCGTTTATAATTTCCCAAAGACGTTTCGGATCATTTCTACATTGAGTTAATTGGTCTCTATAATAATTCCGTTTAACTGTCTTTATAATAGTGTTTAGTTGGTTTCTATAAGTTTTAAAATAAGCTATAAGGACCGTATTAAATGGTTGCTTCCTTACTAATTTTGCGATTTTATCTCTCTTTCTAATAGATCGAATAAGACCAGTAGTAATCCAAGGTTTTAATTTTTTATTGCGTGATATGAATGATGAAGTACTTTTCGTTGAATCGAGCACAAGCTTCCGAATAAGAGATTCAAAAATTAAAGAACAAACTCGGATATCTTGCGAACAGGTAACAGATTCCCATTCTAGTTTAGTCAATAATCGAACAAATTCATTTTTATCGAAAAAAGACGAAATTGGAGACTTCGAAACAATCCCCGCAGGCAACTCAAACTGTATGCCTAGCGCTGTGCTATAATGGTCCGTGACGTGGGTTTGAATTACTGCAGCCTGCACTTTATCGAAATCAAAATGGTTAACAAATACATGGTCAATGCATGAACTACCCTCGCCGGACATTCGAGTCGGTACGTTCACACAGCTTACAAACCCGGCCCCAGTCAGTACATTTAAGTATCGGTCAATATATCTGTCATTTTTCAATAAATTTAAATTTATATCACCTGTGAAAATATAAGTCTTATGTTTATTTACAGTGCTGTAGTAATTTTCTAAAGCGTCAATAAAAAGTTCAACGTCACTGTCATGAGTCCTATACAAAGCCAACAAACTGCATCGTCTGTCCCCCATTACAAAATCAAGAATCAACCCATTTACATCACTCAACACAATCTCTTGGGACACGACCGATAAGGACTGCTTTACATATATAATAGTACCATCATTTTGATTTTTTTTATTAACAGTCCTGATCATATCGTACCCCTCGAAACTAATGTCCACAGACCCCTCACTAATCCAACACTCAGTTAAAACAATAATATCAAATTTACTGTTAATCCCTTCTAAATAAATTAACATATTATCAATATTTTTTGAATAACTCCTGATATTAGAACTAAATATGTTTAAAGTAAGGTAGCCATCTAGATTGTCACCGAAACTATAGCACAAACCATCACTCAGTTCGACACATCCCACACTCCCGAACAAATCAATATCCCTAACTCTATTCATAATCCTAAACAACTAACAAAAAGATACTTATATAAGCCTAGCTCACCCTCCGCCCCATTACACAGCTACACTTGCAAATTGGTGCCAGATATACAAAACATAAAACCTAATTAAACAAATCGTTTAAGATAAACTAATTAAAAACAAAACAACCCCTATTCCAAACTACAAATAAAAAGAATACAGAACACTTGAAATTACCTATAAATAACTTAAATACCACTTATCCTTATACAATTAATGAAATAAAAATCACTTTGCATTGATCATTCTTCTAATGCGGTATAAAAACTGTAATAAGAAATTAAAATAAGAAATAAAAAATGAACATAACCCTTTTCCTATTCATAAATACAAAAAAAAATGCATACATTTATATTTATTTTATAGTTTCAGACCCTCAAATTCGCCCTTCACTCACACCCTTACATACTCATTCCCAAAAGCTATAAACTTAAGCTCATACCCAAGAATAAGACATTTAATAAGAAATAAAAATAAAAACAACCCTTTCCCATAATTATAATTATAAAGTTATAAGTACAAAAGAATGAATACGTTTATATTTATTGTTTCAATCGCTCATATTCACCATTACTCTCATCCTTACATAACATACTCAAAGAGCTATAAAACATACATAATTGACATAACTCTACAGACACACAAAAACCTGGTTATTGCGAGTGTTCGATAGAGTTAATACTCTCTCTGCCACCTCCTAACGAAGTCACCTCGAGAGCATGATTTTCGATCTCCTCAACACTCCATACTCGAACAGAAGGTGAAGTCGGCGTCCTTCTAACCAAAACCCCCCAACCCTGGGTCCAAGCAAAAGCCAACCTCTTCTCCCTTACGAGATTTTTCGCAATTCTGAGTAGATTTTTATTAGACGGTGTAAGGTGGTCATTAATAAACACCGGTCCAGGACTGAAGGAGCTTGAAATGTTCAATGTGTTAAGTTTCCTCCTCTTTGCAGCAGTAAGCCAAGTTGCCCGCGTCAATCGCGAAACAAACTGAACTATGATTGTAGGCGGGAAGGGACGATCTCTAGGAGCTGGTAACCGATGTGCAATGGAAACATCATTTCTAGCGTAAGGAACATCCAGACTCAAGGCCACTGAATCGATGACAGCATATATGTCTTCATTTAACGTAACCGGTATACCTTTAATTTCCAGGTTGTGGTTTCTCGAGTATTGCTGCAGATCCAATATTTCGTGTTGCAAACTAGACACTTTATGGAATAGGTTGTCGTTATATTTACGCAACTCTTCACACTCAACCTTAAGTTTAGAATTTTCTAATTCGAATGATTCCAACTTATGTTTAAAATCTTCAAGTGTAGTTTTTACTGAGTTTGTGGCTGCTTCTATTCCAGCGAAATTTTTCCTATTTTCTTTCCGATCATCGGACATCTCTTGCTGTATTTTCTTTAAGAGTTCCAATACCGGTGATTCATCCCCATCTGAGCGTGACGAGACAGACTCAACGGCGCAATCATCACACTTCCAAACTGCAAGCTTTCTCGAGGTTAGATTTTTTAAACCTTTCATCGATTTAAGTCTGCAACACGCTAGATGGAACTGACCCTGACAGTCATTACACTTAACACTTTCCTTTATATTTATAATATTTTCATTACATTTACCGCACGACATAGTAAAGAATTAAAAAACACTACCACAACACAATAAACAAAACTCACTTCAATTGCAGATATAAATAATAGTACTAGATAATTTATTCAATTTTAAACAAACATTTACTCCGAAAAACAGTATATTCACCACGTTAAAAATAAAACCAAATCCACGAAGTTTTTAAATTAAACACTACCTGGCTATAAACGAGTACAAACCAGGGAACGGACGGGCAAGCCAAATCAAGACCTAATCGTATCGGCTTATCAGCACAACCTTCCTCATTGAACGACTGATTACGACTGACGATGCTACGTGAATGAATGTTTTGCCATTCTGATTTTTGTTGCTGCTCTTATTTTTTGCTACATAATTTGGGTGCAATATACAAGACGCCTAATCGCCATATTTCTGCAGAGATGACAACCTATGGTAAAGAAATTGCACAGACAGTAATGATCATTTGGGTATATCAAATCCAATAAAAGCGAGTGTACGTGGAGTAACATTTAAAGAAGAAATAATATAACTTAATAATATAACAGCTGATTTCACCCATTATCTGTAATACGCAAACAAAACCTAGCGTAGATTATACTTTGGGGTTATGTTTACAACTTCGATCAATAATAATATAGCCTATAAAATTAATAATTTCTAAATCATTTGATCTATCAATATGAAATAAAAGGCAATTAAAAAGATAATATTTTTATCTTTCTTTAAATATATATATAATAATATACATAGACATAAAATCTTAACAAATATTCCTACAGTTTTATAGTCCTTATATTATATACATTTACCGAGTTAAAAATCCCCGTCTGCATAGTTAGGTAGGCCTAGATAAAGTGTGTTGTTTTTTTAATCTGCCTGTGATTTTTCACGGGGATTTACGAGTTTTAAAATATTCGGATGTTCATCCCCACTTTCACCCCCCATATCCACTTGTGTCGGGGGTTTTATAAATACGGCAAATATCGTTGTAATATTTGACCATTTCTGAGAATTTTGTCTGTGAGAAACAACAGACTAAGTGTTTTCAAGTAAGTTACCTTTTCCCTTTTAATGCTTACAAACTTAAAATGTTATTTTTGCTTCACTACATTTAATTATTCGTCTCTTAACTGTTTATTTCATTACGGAAACTATTATACAGGAATCACTTATTTTAAAGTAGGCTGACAACCAAGCCCGTAGCCAGGGGGGGGGGGAGTTTAGGGGGTCAATTCCCCCCCCCCCCCAAATCCCGAAATTTAGTAGTAAAGATTAATACTAGGTTTAAAAAGTGCAGGTTAAATTATAAAATAGACAACACAACAGGATCCAGCAACATATTTTACATCATTGTGCATTGCATGCATACTGATATTTAGATTTGCTTGATTAAACTACAACGTACAATACACATGGATGCAGTATGTTACAGCCTTACTCTCTTGTGAGCTCGATCTGATCTATTAAATAAGAAAACTATGAAGGTTCAACAAAAATACTTTACTCTAACAAAACAAAATCATTCATCATACTCGCATCCTACATTATTTTAGGCCTACATGGGTAATATATCAAAATTTTAAAAAATAAGCATGGAAATTGATGTTTAACACGTTCACTGCTACGCAAATTTCGTATTTCCTATGCTAGGAGCTGACCTTTTATTTTTTATATGCATTGTGTATTGAAAGTACTCCCAATTCCGCTTCTCATAGTGTTCAGTGTCAAGCTCACATGTGCGTCCTTAACAGTGAACGTGTTAAA
>JAGFPH010005206.1:6645-24371 GCA_018207615.1 Philaenus spumarius
TCCATGATTTTGTAGACAGTCTCACATGCTTTTCTTTTTGTAAATAACTGAATTGTAAATATTTTCATTATTTACTGTTTTTATTATTATTTATGTTCGTGTTTTTGTGTTATAATTGATGTGACCGGATTATGGGGTAACCCCGAAACCGCAGTTGTCACAAGGTGAAAAACAAGGATTGGATGGCAGCAGACAGGTAACTTATACCTACTTATTATATTGTAAATATTTTGTCTTCCCTTTCTTTTTTGATTTAAACTAATTACCAGCAACTACTATTTCAACATTATCGTAAATTTGATGCATTTTTGTTATAGCCCTTTTTGTATACCTACTAATTGTGTACACTCTAATGTGTGATCTCTAATGTTAACCATTTCCTTTGCCTAATACCCTAAACAAGAGGTTAGCTAATCACAAAAGAATTCAAAGAGCCAATGAAATTAGGAAGAAAGTGTATTCAAATTGTTTTTAGTGCTGTGGGCCTCTTTTGAATTTTTATTTCTTGAGTGAAAAGTGATGTAAGTGCTTATAAGTAAAGCCTATTGGCATAAAATAAAGCTTACAAGGCACAGAAACAAAAACAAACAAATGCTTTGTAATCAAAAATGTAAATAAAATAAAGGCAGAATGTATTAGGCTATAGGTTGCACAAAAGTTACAGAACTGGCGTAATGTGTATTTATAAACTTCTTCTGTGACCAGTATTTATGTAATCTGAGGAAGCATTACTTTGTAATAATTGATTAATCTTTTTGTTAAGTATTTATGCGTGGCTAAATTATTATTACTGATAGTTCATGTTATTATTGTTTTAATAACTAGTACACATTTTTAAAGAAATACAAATTAATTTAGTTATAATGAAAAGTTAGGCCAACAATAATACATCTACAGTATTTGTAACAATTAAAATGTATTTTTTCTTTGTTATGGAAATTTTAAATCATTCTTATCCAACTTTTGTCTGATACAAGTTGACAATCATGGGTAGATTTAACCGTTGCTTGAAGCGTTTAAGGAAAGCAGTTGGCTGTGAGTGTTTAAAGTGATGTTTTGTAATTTTATTATATTAAAACTATTACGTTGTCATAATATCCAACTTGATTAACATTATTTGAAATTTTCAAAGCATATATTTTGACGAAAGAGATACTATTAGTTAGCACACAACTTAAATTATTTCCTACTAACTGTTTTGAAATCAGCTAGATTGATGTTTAATGAGTAAAAGTAATTCTTGCTAATTGAAAACAAGGAAGCATGGATCTATCATTTAAAATATGGTATATTTATATTATTTTGCAGTACTTAATAGACAATAGTTGTAACCCCCTTGCAATCGTTTTTTGTATGTTTAATCCACAAAATGTAATAGGATAACCTTATCTTGCTTAGCTCAATAACTTAACAAGCAACTGTTTGTGTATTTAAATGTAGGGTAGTTCTTGATCAATGTGTGTATTTTAAACAATCCTTCTACTCAGCTGTATTAAAAATAAAATTCTTTGGACAATGTTTTAAGCAAAAGATTAGTTTTACTCATTAGTCTTTGTATGGGCCTAGAAGTGGTCATGGTGTTGTATTTTTGAAATCAACTATTGTATTTTCTTCTCTTCTAGTTTTAAAAATAATTATTTTGGAAACAGTTTTCCTTCAGATTATAAAACATTGTAGATGAGCTTTATGTCCCTCATTAGGTACAATACCTGTCTTCCAAGACCACTTATCCCTTTTTGTGTTCATGTCAGACCAAAGCTTGAATATTTTTTTAAAAGTAGATACTCCGCAGCATCAATGCATTGATCCACAAAGTCAGCACTTCATATTTGTGTGACTTGCCTACAAAAGTATTCAAAATAATCAATTGATGTTAATATCAAGCCTGACTTGATGTCTTCTTTCGACATATGATTATTTATATTGTAATAGAAGAAAATTGGTTAAGTATTTTTTTATGTTTTGCTATTTGTTTACTTCCGAGAAAGAAAAGGGTTTCATTTAATAAAATAAAATAATCTGTTTCCTTGGTAAAAACCTTTAGCACTTACGTACACTATACAGAGGTCATCGGTATAAATTACTTCTTTTACTATGGTTATAATATATAATGTATAACTTGAATCCACTTGAAAAAACTACTTTTGAATGTTTACAGCACCTTTAAAATTATGTATTTAGGCCTACATTTAACATAATAACATACTGTAACATAATAATTTCAAATAATAATGTTATAAGATGACTTATGTCTATAAGTGGGTTTTGAGATGGTTATGCACGCTTTGTAAGAACGTGGATTTGTTGTACGAACATTGTGTAGATTTTTAGTTTCTCTTTCCTACACTATGAATAAAGTAATATTTTAATTTATTCTTAGTGTAGTAATATTTTACTTTATTCGTGTGTTCGAAAAATAAACTAGTACTACATTTAAAAGATATGTTCAATGAGTACTGTGGTGAATTTAAACAATTCACCAAACTTGTGGTTGGAGCTTCGGTGTTTCTAATTGACTACATTAAACTAAAAAGATGCAGATTTTTTTAATAATCTAACAATTTTATTACTTGTTGGTCTTAATAACTGTGCACATAATTCGTATATGAAACTAACGAATTAGGCCTACTAATTAAATTAATTTTTGAATTTGTGATTAGATAACAGTTATGTCTCTTTTATTATTGAATTGTAAAACTTAACTTTTAGTTACAGTTAGTAATGTTTCCACATAATATATGAGATTGTTTGGCCTTAAATCTTGTTATAACAGTTTAGGTTTGGATAAATATTACACAAGTTGTAACTTTAAATAATGAATACTTAATTTCCTACTGTTAATCATTGTATAACTATAGGCCTATAGGTTAAACCCATTTATACCAAAAACTAGCATTACTACAACGTTATTTTGATTTTCTGAAAGTTACAAGTTAAATTAAAACACATAGACTCACAAGTTATTACAAATAATGAGTTATAATGTGTTTCTGTTTATAGTGCTATGCTGTTTTCCTAGAGGGTCGCACAATGTTGCTGAATTGGAGGAGAAGTATGGAGTGGGTGATGAAGCTTGGAGTGGGTGTTATGGTAATATTCAAATTAAATTTGTAATTTTTATATTTGAACATATTTTGTTGCATTAGAAATGAAATAAGTACCGTAGTTTACGAAAGTAAAATATGTCTTACTGCCCACTCAGTACAGAAACATTAACTGCAACATAGGTAACTTATCAAATACGTTTTGAAATGAAAGTGTAGCCTACAGTTTCTATCTATTCAGTAAAAATGTCCCCTAATATAACTGAGGTAATGTTCCAGGGAGATTGCACAGTTACCTTTTGGGTAAACAATTTTTTTTTTAATGGAATTAAAAATTATTTAAGTTAAACGTATATTTTTCCTTAAACTGCTTATATTATTTGGTTGTGATACCATTTTTAAAATTTGAACAAAAAATGTAACAGTATCCAATTGAAAAAGTTAGACCATGTTCAAATTTCCTTCGCTAAATTTAAATTAGAATTAAAGATTCTGTACCTACTGTATTTGCGAGACGGACAAAATTATTTTTTTTTTTTTTTCTAGAATGGAGCATGAAAACAGAGATCGATAAACCGCGGGGTAAGCATAAAGAATAAAATATTTATCATTAATTATATTCTATATTGATAGTGAAAATAATTTTCAACTAAGAAGCCTTTCAGGTTTCATCTTAAACTGGCAATTAACCATCATTTTCAATTTAATTATTACCGTAGTTGTAATAGGAAACTTTTGCTACTGTACCAATTGTTTATTTTAATCGTATAAATACTATTTTTTGTTTTAATAAGTAGAAATTCAATAATAATTTTAACACACTACACTTCTATAGTAATAAACTTGCTCATGTCTCTTCTTGCAGTAGTTTAAACATGTTATGTTCTATTAAATGTTACTTAAAACATGTTCCTTACAAAACTGTACATTTTAAATAGACGGAAAAAATAAGAGAATATAAATTATCCGTAATTCCTTATGTCTTTATTATGATATTAAATATAAACATTTAAAATTGTTATCAAAATAAATTTCAAAAGTAAAAAGAAAAAATAGAAAGAAATATCTAGCATTTTCAATTTGACCAACAATACGTAACGAAACAGTTCAAGATCCATTTACATTAATAAAAATAAAACCAAAAGAGTTCATTGAGTTTCTTCTCATGTTGGATATTGTATACATTTGTACATAGGCGTAACCAGGGGGGTTTTTGGGGGTTATAACCCCCCCCCCCCCCACTGAAAAAATATTTCGGACTTTGTTTATATTAAAATGCCTAACTTGTTTTCAACACCTATGCAAATGTTAAGCTACAATAAATTATCAATATATTGCTGACATTATCTTTGGTTGAATTGGGCACTGACACTTTATTTTATATAGCTGCAGTGTAGTTTATCAAAGTATAGTGTTCTAAAGGCAGCACACGGCGTTTTCCGCCACAGATTATTCGCCGTCGCCGTCATATCAACATTGGCGTGAAGGAGAGTATTAGCAATGAATACTTAACATTTAAGTATTCATTGGTATTAGAGCATACACATTCTTCGGAAAAATAAACAATCTATTTGCAGCTGACTGTAGTCGTGCAGCCGATCGCTGCCATTACAGTCGATGGATTTTCCATCTCTCCGCCGAAACAGTGGCGAATGTGACCAAATACACGCCAATTTTCCTTATTTTAGTATTTTTTTCGTAGAATACTATCCACTTCAAACTTCGAAACCGACATTCTTAAATAATTGAAAAATGTTCCTCAAATCGGGAAACACAGTGTAGAATGCTCTAAAATCTTCTCTTCTTTTATTTATTGATTGGACGAACGAAAATAAGTATATTTTTGCTTACTTTTCAATCGGCGATGGAATAACAATAAATCGAGAGTTGCTCTCTGTTCATATCACATTAAACATTAAAAGAAATAATACATTACATAACACACTTCCTGATTAATGAACTAGACACTTCAGTTTAATGAATCCCAATGAGGATTTTTATGAGCGAGGACGGTAACTAATCCACAGTCGGTAAAAAGAACGCTGTGTGTTCCAAGCCTAAGAGGTTAGAGGCATCGCACGGAAATATTTGGCGGGGGATGAGTCATGGTTGCTATTCTAAATTATTCTAAAGTAGGCCTGAGTCATAATTAGAAGTGGAAAATTATACATACCTATATCATTTCAAAGTACTTTTGGGAAGCCTAAAACGTGTTATTTTGCATCTAAATTTAACCCTAGAACCGGCAATGTTAACGAAAATGGAATTTTTGGCGTTTGCAAGCATTTTTTTCAAAAATTCGCCAAAAATAGTAAATGAACCATACCTAATCCAAAAGTGTTCCACAGTTTTTTTGTAGAGAAAGGTTCAAAGAATTTATATATGCTAGTAAAAAAATGATAGATGTAAAATTTACAAAGTTATTAGCTCAAGAAGCAAAAAATATTCAGTTACGAAAGGTAAAAGTCAACTTTAATCTCCTTAAAAAGTAGTAAACATTTTTTTTTTTCATTTTTTCCATAAATGTAAAAATGTTTTGTAAGTTAGTTCTAAATAGAACTGTATAAAAATATTCATCAATTTCAAATTTCTTATTTTGAAAACACCAGATTTTATGTTCCTACTACAAGACCGCTATCAAAAATTGAAAACTATGCCAAGTTTGAAACATAATTTAGGAATATAATATACTTTGCCCAAAAATGAAATATTATTATATCAAAGTGTAGAGAATAAATCAAATAATTGAACTGTATACTTGTAAATTATCTTTTCATAAAAGTGTTTGACTTAGAATTATTTGAATAACAAAAGCGAAGAGAAATATAGAAACATCCAACTCATGTTTTAGTATACAAAGGTCGGATATGAAGCTGTATGGGGAATAACCGTTGAAATTACAGCCTTGGTTTGAGAACGTCAATCTCATTCCCACGCTCATAGACAACAAACCTTTCGAGCAAAACATATTTGGTTCACAGGAAATATTAGCTTGAAGCATTCTTTACACATACATATCAAAATATGTCTAAAAATATACACAGATATCACGTGTAATTAGTAAGGATGTTTATTGGTTGGAAAACTGACTAATTGCAAGAGTCTACAAAACGCCTCACAACTTTAGAACTTTTTGTCAGAGTTTTGATTGGATGGCAGTTTTAGTTAGGGAAAGTGTGATGCATCCATCAGTATGTAGATATAACTCAGAAAAATACTGGCCAGCTATATGGGGGGGGAGACATACAACTGGAAATTAACGGTCATTTCGGCGTATTTCATTCACGTGACATAGAAAGAAATTTATTGTAAATACAAAAATTAAAGTTTGAAACATTACCTTTCCAATGGTGTTTGTCTTTTTGAGATTGGAAGATTTTTAGTGGGTCAAATATTCAATGCAATCACTTACAAATGTATTGTCGTAGCCGGTAGTGATCGCACGGAACGTGCGATTTGCCGGTTTTAGGATGGAATCCCCCCCCGGTTATTGTAAACCCCCCCCCCCCCCATACAGTCGTCCTGGTTACGCCTATGCATTTGTACTCAATATAAATGTGTTTATATTACATAGCTTTGTTTTAATGTAACTTTGCAGACAATGAAGCACATAAAATCATAAAGATAAATGTATTTTGTAAAATAATCATGTTTTTTTTTTCAAAATTACTAATTCAGTCATTTTATTTTGTTGCAGAGGTAGTTACAATTTCATTTGCAACCGAAGGGATCGCCGTTTCACCGGTAATCAATAAATTTGTGTTTATAGGAATAGAATTATAATAAATTGATTGCATAACTTTAGAAAAATTGTATAACTTTCCAATGCTGAACTCAGACTTCCGTGGAAATTATACTGGATTTTCCCGATTTAGTTTCTCTGTACGATGTTGAATATCTGGCCCCATCTTATATTTTTCACCTCTATTTCCTCAATACAAGGCCAAAGCCTAACATGTATACTTCATTGGCACTTGTTTGCTATAAGGTCCCGCATTTGAGTCGATTTGTGGTGACTGTCAAGGATACTGATTGGCAATTAAAAGAACTTTTGATATTTTCTTATTAAATAAAGGGTTACAGTATACGTCCTCTAACTTAAAAATAACAAAACCCAACTAAACATTGTTATACATAATCCGTAATTTCAGTTTTTTGTTTAAAACTCAGTTATCCTCTTTCTGTGTCTCCAAAAGAGAAACGGTTTTATCTCATGTACAGTTTCGAGCTGTAAACTTCTTTAGACGTGCCTCGCGCTAGAGAGAACAAGAAATCCTGCTGAGTGAATCGGACTGATTGTGTAAAACGTGACGCATCGGCTTTTTGGCTTCTGACAAGTCCACTTTAACAATATAGTAAACTTGATATCATATATATGAACTATGGGTTGGAGCAAGGTAAATGTATCTTCTCTTTCTCCTACACTGTAAGTCAGGGGATGCACGCGTTGGATCAAAAATATATTATATAACGGGTGTCCCTAAAAACCGTAGCTGGCTATACAGGATCGTATTGTATTCATTGAAATAAATTTAAAAAATTACAGTAACATTTTTTCGAATTCGGCTTAGTTTAGTCGCAATCCGCTAAAGTTTTTTTACAAAAACTCACTGAAACTCCAGAAATACATGAGATATCGAGTTCAAATTTGGAATCAGCATTTTGCATGTTAAGATTTATAAGTGAACCAAACACAAAGAATTTGTGTTTGTAATTTTCAAAATGGCTTCCATTACAAAATTTTAAGGTGGAATATCTTGAAACCCGTTAACTTTACAAAAACATTTACAAGTGACATAATATTTTATTTTTTAACGACAGATAAAATGAGTTTTTTTTATCGTTTCTGTAGATCAAAGGATAACCGAGTTATCGAAAAAAAAAACTGAAAACATAATTTCTTGGTAGTTGCTCCGAAATGCATTAAAATTTTAATGTGGCTCTTAACCATTTCAAAACGGCTACTTATAATATGCTTCAATAATGGTAAAATAACGTATCAAATGCTAAAATTTTATCAAAATAGCAACAAAAGTAACTGCAGTTTTGTATTTTCAGTAGCAATTTTCTATTTATTGGAATCGGATGGCAAATATAGTAGTTACTATTTCTTAGAATTTTACGATTGTTATTAATCGTAATAAAAGTCAATAGATTTGTACATTAAATCATTATTTAAATAATAGAACAGGTGTAGAAACCTTTGACATTAAATTAAATGTTCAATGTGTTAATTGGCGACAACGCACTGCTCTAATCGTCGGCCCCAGCAGTACTGCCGTACTCCCTCTAACACTCCAGGCATAGCTCCAATCCTGCAACACCCATCTTCAATCCGCTCTCTCAGCTATGCAATGTTGTCTACCGACCTTGAATACACAATAGATTTCAAAGACCCCTTAAATCTGGTGATCTCGCAGGCCAAGATGGGACCACCACGACCTGTCCAGAGATTCCTGCGTCTAAGTAACTTTGTAAATCCAAACTAAAGTGAGGGGGTCCGCCATCGTGCATAAACCATTTGCGTTGTCTGGTAACTAGGGGCACATATTCCATGTAATTTTTTAAGTCGTGTTAAGAGTAAATAGTGATAGTTGGGCCTAGTGGGCCTACTTTATTTGTCAACCCCAGTAAATTGAAAGTTGCTGCTGAAAATACAAAACTGCAGTTGGTGCAGTTACTTTTGTTGCTATTTTGATAAAATGTTATCGCTTGATACGTTTTGTAGCATTATTGAAGCGTATTATCAGTCGCCATGTTAAAAAGGTTAAGAGCCTCAGTTAAATTTGTATTGCATTTCAGAGCAATGTATTTATCTTATTCATTGAAACTATTCACTTTCCATAAAAACGATGGTTTTATGCTAATTTTGGTTGTAGACAATTACCAAGAAATTACGTTTTTAGTTTTTTGTCGATAACTCGGTTATCCTTTGACCTACAGAAACGATAAAGCAATCACTTTGTCTGTCGCTAAAAAATAAAAATATATTGCCTCTTGTACATTTTTTGTAAAGTTAACGGTTTTCAAGATATTCCACCTTAAAAATTTGTAACGGCCGCCATTAAGAAAACTATAAAAATAAATTATTTGTGTTTGGTACACTTGTAAATCTTAACATGCAAAATACTTATTAGAAATTTTAACTCGATATCTCGTCTATTTCTGGAGTTACAGTGAGTTTTTGTAAAAAAAAAAAACAAAATTGCGGATTACGACTAAACCAAGCCGAATTCAAAAAAAAATTACTGAACATTTTTATTTATTTCAATGAATACAATCCTGTGTAGCCCGCTACGGTTTTTAGGGACTTCCTGTATATCATCTGATGATTTGTTATTTGATTAGTATTATGGAAACATTCTATTTTTTTTTTGGGAAGCCATTAAAATGTAGAGAATATTTGAATGCTCTGGTAAGTTCAACTACATATTATGAGAAATGTATACCCGTCCCACAGACAAGCCCATTTTTTTTTTTTTTTTTTTTTTTTTAATTAACCGTTTTAAAGGCAAACATTGTTTAAAATCACCGCCATTTTGAAATGAGTGAATGATACCAGCCGGTAAATATTTTCAAACTTTGTCTTTATAACATTACATGACCTACAAAATTTCAACTATTTCTCACTTGCCGTTCAAAAGATATCCATGTATATGTACAAAACAAAATGGAGGCAGGATAGAAGTCATAACATTTTAGAGCATACGTGATTATGTAAAATTGTTTTTATTTTATCCTAATTGTTTTCTTTTTCTCCATCAGATAACTTGTATTTGGTAACTGAAATGTGGAATCTTTATTGTTGCTCGTCTAACTAAACTAAAAATTATTTTCTAGAAACATTTAAAATAACTATAACTTTTTGTTTTTACAGGTTGATCTCTTCCAAGTTGCATACGCAATACCCCGCCGCCAATACCATCCTGCGGTGGATGATGACCTTACTTTATGTGACTACCTTGATGATTTCTTGATCGAGCACTTGTTTTATCCCTGGCTTCAGATCAAGCCTGTTCTGGTTTACCAGTGGAAGAAACGAAATTGGTGGTATGTAAGCTTTTTTAATGTTGGAAATATATAATAGTGTGAGCGGAATTAAGAAATTATAGCAAAGTATCATACCTTTATCAAAGTTTTGAATGATGGCAGCCAGGCACGGGAAAAAACACTAAAGAAAGGCAGGCTTACTAGTTATCATTTGTTGGGCGGGTTGCGGAGAGAAAGAATGGGTAATTTGCCTCAGCCAATCATATAGAGAGGTGGTAAAATTCGCACTGCACTCAAATACCAAGTTCTGAGTAAATACTAGAAATATCTAACTAGGTGATTAAAATAATATCTGGGTTTACACAATGCAAGTTTCCTATCCCAGCTATTTGAAGCCTAATTCTAGTTGAATAAAAATACTAAGTAGATTATAGAATCGGCATCTTATGGCATTTGTTGCCTAATGCAGCTGTATAACATATCTTAGAATATTTTTGTAGTTTTTCAAGTTTGTACAAAATTATAGCAAATCCTTATTCTCTAATAGCACTCAAACAGTTTTACTTATGATATTTTGAGCAGTCTTTTTAAGTTACTGAAAAAAAAATAGAAATATAGTTAGCGGTTTTCTAGATATTTGACTTGGTAAAACAGTGCAACCATTTTGAAATACATATACCTGATTTTAACTCAACTTCCTATATATTTCCAAAGTTCGCTGTTTTTATTTCTTATTTTTAGTTGTTTTTGTAAAAAAACAAAATGAAGAATGAACGGAAATATGATTATGTTGTATGACATTTCTTGCATGTTTTGTCCTACCCAATAAGTTTCTGAAGAGTTTGTTGAGTAATTTGAGGACCCTTTGTATACAATCTGGGTAATAAGAGCCTGAAATTTTAGAACAATTTTTTTTCAAACTATAGGCCTACATCAGTCAGACCACCGTCCTAACTTTAATCCCATGCAGCAGTGCAGAGTCATAATTTTTTAAAGCTCACAATATTTTGTTACTTCTCTTTTCAAGTTTTTTTGCCTTAATTTTTATTTTTATGTTTTCTATATTTTTTTAAATTTAAAGAGTTAAATACAAATTTATGCTAACTTAAATGTTGTTTGAGAAAAGATGTACTCATTATTTTAGTTTTCATTCACTTTTTTAGTAACCATCTTCTAATTCTGGTTTTATAATTAGTTTCTCATGATGAATTAATATTACATTTTTTAAATTTTTTTTTTGTCATTTTTGCTATTATTTGAGTTGCAAAGAAATACCATCTTGTTCGTATTATTTTCAAACACAAATAATGGCAAATGTCCGTCAAAAATTGTAAAAATATTCTCAGGTTTTATGTTTCGAACCCATATTATTTTTTTTGTTTTTGTTTCAGGAAGCATTAGTTTCATTTCTGTCCATTGGTAAATCGCCCCCTTATCCCTTCCATCACAACTATTCTTCCAAATTTTGTTTTAATCCAGTTGTGATCTTTTATATTTTTAAATAATTAATACTTACATTTATTAACTTTCCTTCACATTCGGAATTTTGTTTGTCAAAAACTGGGGGTGACGGACAGGTCCAAAATTTTCAGTCCCTTAACGTTTGGCATTGTTTATTTTTTATTATTTTTCAAAATTATGGGGGGTAACGGAGGCCGCCTCCGTGCACTTTGCACAGGTACCCCCCGGGGATCATACTAATATGTGAGCTAAATGGCCTTCCGGTCGGTCGTGCTCTTACATATCTCTGTTTTGGTGTTTGAAAAAAAAACCTTGATTAACATCACCTATGAGGTCAACAGTTACTAAATATAAACATCTGATGATGAGTAAATCGATAAAGCAAGAAGAGAAAGTGTAAACGATGTAGCAAGTGTACACAAATGAACAGTATTTTCAAAGCACAATGGAAATTATTTAAGGGCCCTCAACAATTAAAGAAATCTCTGAAGTTAAATACATTGGAATAATAACTGAATCTCCAGTCAAAACAATATGTCTGAAGACTGTCCTTGTACTGACACAAACAAAAATGTCTAACGAAATCAAGAACATTGTTAACAAATTATATATAATAATTATATAACTCTCACCCTCTCCATAGATAAAATATAATCTCTATAGACAAGTAAGTATGAAATATAATGGAACATAACGGTTATTACCTCCTCAACTCAGCTAGTAAATGTTTGAAGATACTAGTGAAATAAAAAATGGATGCACTGCACGAAAAACATTACATGAACATAATACGCAGACAAAGTAACGCAATGGTTTGTAATATTGAAGACCCATGTCAACTAACAAAAGGAATCAGACAAAGAAACGGATTTTAAAGCCAGTCAAAATAACACTGAACACAACGTCAAAGTGTTTCTCTTCCTAGGGGTGAACATAGTAGCTTCTAGGACAGAAACTTTAACATTTGGAAGAAGATTCTCAACGAAAGCATATTCTGACGAGAATATTTCAACAACATAATCACTGGCCTCTACTACAGACTTAATATTTATAAATGCAAATTGTACGAGCTAGGCTTAACTCTAAACGAAGTACAACACAACTTTCAATTTTTTACAAGTGTTTTATTTTGTGTTTACGAATTTTGTTAGTAGTTAAGTTTTTGCGAAGCTTATTGAGATGTGATATTCTTGATTATTTTGATTGGTAAAGGTTTTAATGCACAGGTTAATACATTAATGATGTATAACTGAAATGATTCTTCCACATGCATGGGTATTCTTTGCTCAGTATTATGAAATCATTTTACTAAATTAACCAATTTAAAATGCCACTACTGACCGTGAGAGTTAAGTATAAACGCGGCCAATTGCCTACTATTGCAGGCGCTTGCTAGGAAGAACACGGCTCACTTCAAGCATAACTGATGTTTGTTCATACTACGCTATGCTTTGATTATGCTTTATGATTAAGAAAATCTCAAAAATAAAACGTAGCTATTCTTAATCTACATAAAGTACGGATTCTAACAGTATAAAAACCTTTTATTTTAACAGGTATTTCGAATTTTAATAATTGAAAATATTTGAGAATTATCACTGACTGACATAGAAAAGTTACTAAAGTAATATATTTTAAGGTAATATAGTAAATCACTTGTACCCAGGTTATTATGCGAGCTAGAAAGATAACTATATTACCTTAAAATAGCAATATGTACATAAACGTAATGGATAAGGATGTAAATATTCCAGTATCAAACAACAGTACACCAGGAGTGGCGACGCGTCACCGCCTCGCGCTCATTTAATAACGATTTCATAATGATGTAATCATTTTATCACAAATCGGTGAATTGAAAAGTTTAGATTCACCACTGTTTATAATCCAAAAATAAAAAATTCCTCGCTTAGTAACTTTTCCATGTCAGTCGGTGATAATTCTCAAATATTTTCAATTATTAAAATTCAAAATACCTGTTAAAATAAAAGTTTTGTATACTCTTAGAACCCGTGCTTTATGTAGATTAAGAATATGTAGGTTTTATTTTACTGAAGCTTTTCCGTCGAGTTACAACAGCGAGTAAACGACAGCGTGCACAAGGAGTCCGATGCTAGTCTCGCAGTTATCAGCACAGTATTGTCAGAGTGAAACTGGCGGGACAGTGCCGAGATCAAAGAAACGGTTTAACCCTTGTTATAGAGCCCTGCCGAGTATTGGATTGATGTTCCACGCCTTCAAAATCTTTGATACTAACTCTGAATACAGCATTGTCTGCCGGCCTGATCCACGTCTATTCTTATGTCTCACGGACAGTAGTAGTGTGAATAAAAAATTAGTTCAAGTGTGGTATTAAAAAGAAACAAATAACTACATGAGTGAAAGATTGTTTACTATAAATGGCATTGAAATATCAATAATTCGTCCACACAGCTGATCCGCTGACGTGAGTTGGGCAAATTTCCAAAATTAAGTTTATAGGCCTATGTTTTAGGGTTTCAACCAACAATTTGAGAAATAGGTTTATTGACGACGGTGCTGGATAGCTGCAAACTGGTTCGCACGCCATTCCGTATATTAGGAGTATCTTCAATACACAAAGCATTGCGTGCTTCGCACGCCATTCCGCATATTGCGAATATCTTCAATACTCAAAGCATTGCGTGCTTTGCACGCCAATTCCACGGTAAAAACCGCGACATTGCTTTGAACCGGGTACTTCTATGGTATTTCACGTTTTGATCGATTTTGGGATAAAAAAGCAAGCTATAAGGTCGCGTAAAGAAACAAAATGTGCAGAATAACATCCTACATTTATATCTGTAGAAAAAACTCTAAAAACATTTATTCTCGTAGGAAAAATCTCAAAAAATTTTAGACCTCTGGTCAAAAAACGTGCTTCCGGTTGTTTAATTTTTCTGGCTAACGAACTCGTCCGAGCGACGTAGACAACCAATATGTGTACCAAATTTGGACCAAATCGGACTTAAAATGCGGCCGATAGAGTGCGAACACACATATACATTTTTTATGAATTTATATATATTTTTTTTTTTTTTAAACCGCAAAAGAATTTCATACTTATAATTAGCTATGAGATGAGATCAAAATAAATAACCTGAAATTCAGGAAATTTTGATATACAACGTTGTTATTGTCTTCAAATATTAAACTATACAATCTAATTTTATATCTTTGTAAATGCTTAAGAGAATTTACGACAGAATGTAATATGAATTTAATTTTAAAATACAAAAATCCCTTTGTGAGATGTACACCCTGAGGGAGTAGAAACGACATGAAAGATATGTTTGTATACCTTCAAGGTTTTCAAGGTTTATAGTCGATTTTAATCTAGCTGAAATTACGTTACTATTTAGTTCAGTTTCCTTTATTCGAGGAAGATGAAGCCTGCAGTAATGTCTTAATCCAACCACCCATGAATATTTTAAATTGGACATTTATTTTAAGATTTTCAATTGGAATTCCTGATGAAAATAATTTGTTTAAAGATTATTGTAAATTGTATTTAGGGCAAGACTTGTTACTTAATGATAAAAAAAAATATGTACGGTAAAAGTCTATTGTTTCAGAATGTATAGTTTATTTAATAAATACAAAAAGTGTCTATATTTAAACACTGTCGTTTCATATTGAGATTTATTAATTTAGCTGTCAACATTTCTGGAAACAGTTGATGTGTACAAAAACACATACACACATAATACATATACACAAGTAGATGTGTATAACAATTAACAAAAACACTCTGCTGTCTGAAATGGTTAGAAATATGCGATTTATAATAAATATTATATAACAAATGCACTTGGTAGGGCTCAAATATACCAACGATATTATTTAGTAATGCTATAAAAGTATTTATTGAGAATTTCCAACCGCGATTCACCAACAACAACATTTACAATTTACCATTTTTGTTTAAACCATATCGACATATTTATAACAATAAAACTTTATAGAATACAATAGGGTTTGAGAGAACGGTTGCTGTAGTGGCAAACTTAATATAGTATATTCAACTTGATCATTCAGCACAAAAGTGGATTTTACAAATTAATCATTTCTTAATTTTTAACATTGCCAAAGCATTTAAATTGCCTACATTTAGCAATGACATGGATATTTGTGAAACTTTTACCATAAAGATTTTCTACCAAACTCAACAATTAATTATCCACCCTATAACCGAAGTTCTTTCAAACTCTTTGTTAACCAAGTTATCAATATAGCTTCCATATTAACTGTAGCCTACTTGCATTGCACTATATGATAATGTTATCATTATTGTATCAATTTAAAACAAAATATTTTAAGTATATAAAGATGTTAATATAAGAATCATAATTAATAAACTCTACCACGAAACAAACAGGACAGTAATCAAACTTAGTAATAAAATACAATGGTAATAGCTTTCTTGTTTACTAATAAATGCTGTTAAACATCTCACAGTAATAAGTTTAAAATAAAATGTAAAATATCCGCACTTTATTAACTGTCATTTGATAAGAAATAAAACACTATGTTTAGTGAACTCCATTCTAGAGTTCACTGTAAAACTCAGGCCTTGATAAAACACTCGAGGCTTGTCCTTTGTTAGGATTTGTAAAGGCTTTCAAGGCTTCTTACGCTTCTACTCTCTAACCCACCGTGCATAGCTCTCAAAGGATAAGTAAATTAAACGGACCTTTAAGTTCGAGTATTCTTCTTCATAGCCATAGTGCCCGGTTATAGTTTCATCATTTCCGACCTTCTGTTTAACCATTCTCGCATTTTTATATTTCACCAAAAGTTTTATGACATTTTATGATTCAATTAGTTAGACTAAACTGTAGATAAGATATTGAAAAAATAAACTTTCGTGCAACTAACCATTCAAATAAAATGGAGAGAAATATTTCCCTCTAGTCTAATAAAATGCTATCAAATAATTTATGTTTTTTTTTTGTAACTGTATTTATAGTTTTGAGTCTTAAAATTGCAATGAGTAACTTTCCAACCAATCGACCTGAATATATCTTTAATTTAATAATTACTGTAGAAATGTTAAAACGATCAGTTTTTGGAAGCTGCAAGAAAATCTGTTAATTAATTCATCGCCAAAATCTATTTCACAATATTTTTTATCTTAAACGTATCTGAAGAATTTGTTTTTTAGGACTTGCCAACTCCAATTCACACTTATGCTGCATAAATATGTTTCTACTACAACTTGAAATCCCTTTTAAAGTTCTAGACTGGTTTCTACTAAAATTTGTTGTGGTGATTTTTTTACTTTTGTCGTTAAATTACCTTCAACTTTACTTGATTTTTTATGGATTATTTGAAACTGGGAGTTGTTTTTTTTTTAAATAATACAATTTGAAAGAACTTATAAATAAGATATCATAAAAAGCTTTTGTCAATATGAAGGAAACTTTGAGATTACTCTGATTACATTGGCAAATAAAATGTGGTACAGAAATTTTTTTTAAAAGCCAATAAAGAAGTGACATTAATAGTACTGATTTGATTGTAAGAGCTGTAAACGAAATATATCCTGAAACAATTAAACATTTGCACCAAACCAACAACTATTCTTGAACTGGTTATTAAATAAAAAAAAGAGGGTTACATTGTGTCAAATGTCCTTTATAAGTAAAAATTTAGCCAAATTTTGTGTTATTTGGCCGCTTTTGAAAATGACGACTCTGAACTTACAATGTTTGGATTTATTATTATTTTTATTTACTGAACTGATTTATTCTCAGATTTTAATTTTGGAAATATTTACCATCCATTTCAAAATGATGGACTAAAATAGATTTTTAAATTACCTCTTTTTTTAAATGGAAGCGCACAAAACTATCTAAAATAATATTCTTATTAAGGCTTTACTATACAATCACTTTAAATATTTAAGGTAGGGTTTGAATAAAATATTTGTCTTAGATTCTTTAATAGTAATGTTTGTTTCAGATGAAACCACTGACGAAACGGATTTATTTAACCGTTATATTTATGTGGTATGTATTTGTAATTATTTTAAATGCTGTATTTAAAAGTGAAACATTTAATTAAGGGGTATTTTTATTTATCTACTTATATAAAGCTAGACGGTAACAATGATTCATTGACATTAATTATTATGCACTTCCCGTAATCGGACCCTCAAATTATTTAGCAAAAAATGTTAAATACAAAAGTTGTAGAAAATTAAATTTCAAA
>JAGFPH010005206.1:27989-40015 GCA_018207615.1 Philaenus spumarius
AAAATTACTCTATCGCTTTTTATCTCTTAGATATTGACAAAATAAAATATCTTTCAAAAGTGAACTTTAAGGGGAGGTAGTCCGGGAAGCAAGAGGGGAGGGGCGGGGACTTTTGTGTAAATACTCCTCTTATACTATTGTAACATCTGACAAAATTTCAGCTTTTCACTAATTGCTTCCCACTAAGGCCTATTTTTTCCCTTTATTGACTGGGCTACTGTCAGGATGGTTGATGGTGAGAAGGTTCTTTAAAGAAAGCTGTAAACGGGTAGTTGATTTAACATTGTTTATAAAATCAACTCTCTGCTGGTCCCGTATTAAACTAACCACATAAGGCAAATGCAAGAATGATTCCCCCATTTATGAGTCTACTCACGGATTGGTTGCTCCCAGACTGACTATTGCATCCAACTCCCCCCCTCCCCTACTTTCCTCTAAACCTTCATCTCAGCAGTATAATAAGCCTAATCAATGCCTAATAGTGCATCTCTGCCTAATCTATTCTATTATTTTATATTACATTATTACTTTTTATTAAATATTACAAGGTAAAGGGGTACCTACCGCATCAACCCCAACCCATACATCACCAGAGTCAGCCCATTCGACTCCTTTACCATTCTTTACGACCTATGTCACATAAATGTTGTAACACTGGACAACCACAGAGAAAATAAATTCGTCTACCTTTTTATGAAGTTGAAAACCACTTCTGACGCCAGATGTGGTGCGACCCTCGTCTAGTTCACCCCTGCGGTTCCCTGACCCTCTTTGTTCTTGAGAGCGACCGTGCGTTGTCAGGATGGATCGTGGGTGAGAAGGTTCTTAAAATAAGGCGACGAACGACTGTTTCACTTCAAAGCGTTTATTTAAGAGGGGACCGGAGTCAGCCCAATCGCTCACGGCTCTGATCTCCAGTTTAACATGGGGCGGGTATAGTTTATATTTTTCTCACCGAGAACCAGCACGTTCAGTAAAAAATCGTAACAGACAAATAATTTGTTACTATCTTACGTATCAGCCTATAAAAAATTGTTTACTGAAAGTTTTGTTTTATAATTTTTATTTTAAGAAATTCAATATCTATTTCTCCATAAGACTTCAACGTTTTTATAGCAAAACTAATTCTGTTGTAAAAATTGTATTTTAAGATAAGTATGTTTTAAATTTAAACCTACATCAACTAAAGTATTGTGACGTTAAAATAGTCGTCTAATATTTCAGTTACATTCAATAGAAGTATTTTATTTCGTCGTTTCAAAATACCTCTGCAATTAGAGTTTACAAAGTACATGGATCGGCAGCCGTAGTAGTTCATCGATGTCCCGCTAGGTTTCACTAGCGTCGCTCACCGGCAAGGAAGATTGCAAACTTCTTACAATATCGGTATCATTCTTATTTTTATCAAAAGTTTGTGGTTTAGTTACTCAATACGACCCTTGAATAAAAGTCGCGGGTAACAGCTAGTATAACATATTTAGGAATAAGATCATTGAATTCGTACAGTAATTGGATATAAAAAAACAAATAAACTAAAACTGTAAATTTAATAATAGTTTTTTGTAGCAATTACTAACTAAGAGCCCACGAACCAGAGTGCTTATAAACTTTGACCTGTGTGCACTATTTTCATCATACATTTGTTATGCTCTATATGAGTAGGCCAAGTAATGTGTTTTGCTACTGGATTGTTTGTATTTAGTTTTCTTTGGTATTAGGCATTCATTATTTTTTTAATTGTTCTCATATTCTATGTACAATTTATTATGTTTTTACCAATGTTTTGATATTTTTGGTAAATAACTGTATTTTGTTACCATTTGTTAACTTCTCGGGTTTTTTTATTGTAATTATTACTTTATGCGTTTTTTGTTTTTTTAGTATTTGTTTTAATATTTAAAAAATAAAGTATTTATAAAAAATATAAATATATTAAAAAATTCTTTTTCATCACACTACGATGTTTTCAGCTATTTTCGGAACGTCATTTGGAGGCCGAAAGTAGCGCTTTTCTGCCCTAGGGCCGTAAAGTCAGCTGTTCGTTTTATTCAATTAAAATATGAACGTACTAACGAAAAAAGCCTCCCGAGGTCGGCAGAAAAATGTCCTAGGGCAAAATGAATTTCCAGGAATAGGTATCAATCGTATCATATTTAATTTAAAAATAATAATAATTCCATTATTTTCTTTTTTTTTAAAGAAAACACACTAAATTCAGAAATAGATATCAATAGAGTTTTAAAATAAAACCAAACAAAGTAAAAAAGAGTCCGTATAAATAAACCGATGAAATAAAAATTACAGTTCTTATTTTGTTGATAATAATTACATTTACTTTCATTTAAAACAAACCGCACGAAAATCGGTTGCATTGATTTTCAGAAATAGGTAGCAATAGGGTTTTAATCTAGAACCAAAAAACCTCAAAAAGTGTCCTTATAAGTATTAGGATAAAAAATAAATTACTTTTCATAACTTTTTATTATTAATAACAATATTCTCTTTTTATTTCAAATAAACATAACTAAAATGGGCACGGTAGATCTTCATAAATATGTAGCATAAGTGTTTTATGTAGAACCAAAAAACCTCAAAAAGTAAATTTAAAAGTATACCGATGAAATACAAATTACTTTTCATAACATTTCAGGGTGTCCAGCAGATGAGCTTCAGAAAATTCCCGTACAATTCCCGGTTTTTCCCGTACAAACCATGGAAAATAACCGCATTTGTCACAGTTTTAATTAAACCTCTACTAATATACGGACCACCGTTCGGCATAAATACAACATAATTATAAAACTTTAACATAGGCCTACTAAAGACTTGTAAAAACATCAGGGATTTTAAAAGTTGTGTTCCAAATGTGAAAGCAAAATAACAACAAATTATTTGTTTTTCTTGGCAATTAGCGTCAGTTTTAAGCGCAAGAAAATTTGGCGGGCTTCGACATTCGCGGGCTTGGTATTCGCGGTTTTGATTATTCGTGGTCGCTAAAAAAGTGTATGTACTGTAATTATTATTGTACGAATAAGAACATTGTATATATAAATACCACGTCAAATACAATAAAACATAAAAGATTTCCCTACAACACACCTCTGCGTGAATACAAGTGGACTTGTGCAAATGAAGGTCAATTTGGTCAATGTCATACTGTACTGTGTACAGTGAAGTTCTAAAAATAGATAAACCCAGACATTGACAGAGCAAGCAGGGGTGGATACCTTTATGAGAGCACTGACCTTGAGGGGAGAGTGAGATGACAAACAACTTATTAATTACAACTGTAGCCTACAATCAAAATAACTCGGCTTAAAATACTAAAAATGTCAAGGACTGTCTTTTACAGTGTAAAACAGGACCGCATATAACAAGGACTGCCTGTATCTTATGTAAATTAATTATAGGTATTAGTACATCATGTGTTTAAATTGTCTTTATGTCACGAACATAATAACCTCCCTTTTCCCATAAAGATTTGGTTTTCGCTATTCGCTGCAAGTTTTCGGAACCTATCCCCTGCGAATAGCGAGGGATTGCTGTATAGGCGTATGTATATACATAGATTACATATCGGAAGAAAGTGACTGACAGAGCGGAGCAGTTGTTTAATACTGTAATTCTATTTTTTTTTTTAAATATACTATCAATAAACAATTCATCATAATTATTCATAATAAGTTTAAAATGTTTGAAACACAGGCTAAACAATATCCCACACAGAATTTTCAAAATTTTGATCCATAAACGTGATTCCGATGAGCTACGACTTTTTAACTGTCAAAATCGGTTTTCCCGTACCCAAAAACATATAAAACGATACCCCACACTGAATTTTCAAAATGTGTATCCAAAAACATGACTCCGACGCGCTACGACTTTTCAATTATCAAAATCGGGTTTCCCGTACCCAAAAACATATAAAACGATACCCCACACTGAATTTTCAAAATTTTTATCCAAAAACATGACTCCGACGCGCTACGACTTTTTAATTATCAAAATCGGGTTTCCCGTACCCAAAAACATATAAAACGATACCCACACTGAATTTTCAAAATTTTTATCCAAAAACATGACTCCGACGCGCTACGACTTTTTAATTATCAAAATCGGGTTTCCCGTACCCAAAAACATATAAAACGATACCCCACACTGAATTTTCAAAAATTTTATCCAAAAACATGACTCCGACGCGCTACGACTTTTTAATTATCAAAATCGGGTTTCCCGTACCCAAAAACATATAAAACGATACCCCACACTTTTCTTAATTTTATTATAATGATGACAACATTTTCTTTCATTTAAATCAAACCGCACCATTGACCGACCAGGTTGATCTCCAGAAACCGGTACCAAAAAGGTTTTAAACCAAATAAACAAAAACTCGAAAAATGCCCTTGTAAATATACCAATGAAATAAAATTGACATTTCATAATTTTTTGATAATAATGACAGTATTTTCTGTCATTTAAAGCAAACACCACTAAATTCGGTCCGGTATATCTTCAGAAATAGCTATCAATACGGTTTTAACCTAAAACCAAAAAAATGTAAAAACTGCCCGTATAAATATTCATGAAATAAAATTGGCATTTCATAATTTTTTAATAGTAATGACAACACTTTCTGTCATGTAAAACAAACAGCATTAAAATCATCAAGGTAGATTTTCAGAAATCTATCAATAGGATTTTAACATAAAAGCCAAAAAACTCAAAAAGTACCCTTTTAAATATGCCCATGAAATGAAATTGACACTTCATAATTTTTTGATAATAATGACAACATTTTCTGTTATCTAAAATAAACAGCACTAAATTCGGCCCGGTAGATCTTCAGAAATAGCTATCAATAGGATTATACATAAAAGCCAAAAAACTAAAAAAGTGCCCTTTTAAATGTGCCCATGAAATAAAATTGACACTTCATAATTTTTTGATAATAATGACAACATTTTCTGTCTTTTAAAACAAACAACTCTAAAATCGGCCAGGTAGATCTTCAGAAATAGCTATCAATAGGATTTAAACATAAAAGCGAACACAACTAAAAAAGTGCCATTTTAAATGTGCCCATGAAATAAAATTGACATTTCATATTTTTTTGATAATAATTACAACATTTTCTGTAAATTAAAACAATCAGCACTAAAATCAGCCAAGTAGATCTTCAGAAATAGCTATCAATAGGATTTAAACATAAAAGAAAAAACTCAAAAAGTGCCCTTTTAAATGTGCCCATGAAATAAAATTGACGTTTCATAATTTTTTGATAATAATGACAAAATTTTCTGTAAATTAAAACAAACAACACTAAAATCAGCCCGGTAGATCTTCAGAAATAGCTATCAATAGGATTTAAACATAAAAGCCAAAAAACTAAAAAAGTGCCCTTTTAAATGTGCCCATGAAATAAAATTGACATTTCATAATTTTTTTATAATAATGACAACATTTTCTGTATATTGAAACAATCAGCACTAAAATCAGCCAAGTAGATCTTCAGAAATAGCTATCAATAGGATTTAAACATAAAAGCAAAAAACTCAAAAAGTGCCCTTTTAAATGTGCCCATGAAATAAAATTGACATTTCATATTTTTTTGATAATAATGACAACATTTTTCAAAATATTTCAACATTTTATTATATCTAGTTAAATTTATCTAGTTAAATATGGAAAGAATAGTACAATAAATTAAATGCGATAACAAGATTGTGTAATATGACAGAAATTAAATGTAATTAATTATTATTGAAATGTAGTATTATTGCAGTAGTCTTGTTATTATTTACTTGTAGTCTAATTGTTGTATTATTGTAGTCTTATAATTTTATTCAAATCAATTGCTAGGAAAAACTATTCATGTAGGCAATAAGCATGATGTAGGCTAACCATAAAGAGTGCTTATTTACTTTTTGATTTTTTAAATAATTGAAGAACACTACTTTGGTGTGTTCAATAAAACATAATTATTTTAAACAACAATATTTAAGATGATTTACGTCTCATTATTACTTTATGCTATTCAAATTAATTACTAGAAAGTTTTGCGTGAAAGTTATTAAAAACCCAATATTGTATGAAAAAAAACAACTTTTGAATAATTTTTTTTTCTTCCATACAAATGATATATTTTTTGATTGCGGGACCAGTTATCATAGTTTGCAGTGATATGAAACATGATAAGGAAACAAATATAATGTATATTACTTCTGATATTAGGTCTGTAATATCCTAAGGGTTTTTGGAATTTTAGTCACCAGAAAAATGACAAATAATATGACTTTGGTCACAGACTATAGAAATTCTATAGTCTGTGCTTTGGTATACACAAACTTTGAAAGCTGTAGCTGTAGGTATTGAAGACATATTGCTATTACAATATTTGAATTTATATTTGTACAATATACTTTACTGAAGTAAACAAGACTTATTGGTATGGCAAAATGTTTGTTATCTTTAGGCTACAATATTCGTGTTTGAAACAGGCTACATCGGTAAAAATAATCTATTTTTAATTTTTACAGTTTCAAACACTTTGTAACAGTAAATATTATAATCTATTAAGTCATAAGCAAACCATGTTGCAATATAAAAAAACCAAGCTGGACAACTTTTTAAAATCATCAGTAATGAATTGAAAAAATATTGAATTTCTGTTTAAATATAATATTTACAAGTAATGTACCATTAGAGAACTCAAGATTTCAATATTTACTTATGAGTGGTAGGTTACTAATAATGTCAACGCGATTCTTATACTTACGGGTGGACCTACATTCTGTAAGCATTATCGCCCTCTCATCATTTTCTATTAGCCTACGGCTAAATGCCAGACTGTCTAGCTTGTGATTGTTGTGAATGCGTATAACAGTGTTATTCACTTTATTTTTCGGCTGTCCCTCGGACTCTCCCCCTCCCTGTCAGTTGGGAGCAGGTAGCTGTAAACTCATTTTATGCAGGCAGCGCTCCAAGTAGTGATACGGACGAACTTGTAGAGCTACCCTAGTGTTCACTTTGGAAACTAAAATGCGGTTTTACAATTGACTCCGGTCCCCTCTTAAAGTAAAACAATCTATTCCTCTGCTGGGCTGGACTTACAACTAAACTAAATGAAGGTAAAGACAAGTGAGTCTGTAGGTAGATGTTAGAATTGAGTTTTGTGGTAGGCCTACATGTTTCATTTTCTGAAGGAACCGAAACATTAGAGCCTGGTTCCGAGGTGTAGATCTCACTTTTATGTTGTTTAAAAGATTACAGTAATGTTTTTTTGCATTTTCACCATGGGTAATAAGCAGTTAAATATAAAGGGTACACTTGTACCTTTGAAAACTGTAAGCCACTTAAACCAACAAACTATATGCTTATTTGAAAATCTTAGTTAAAGAACTGCAGCATACATAAACGTAAACAACTGTCGGTTGATTTCAACTTTCTAGTTACAATACGATAGTCTCCGGCTGCAACAAAGAGAGTAGAATCATGAAGTGCCGACGGACAGTAAGATAACTGAGGCAAGGCCAACTTTGCTCCCCTCCACGTTCAAGTAATACCCGCCCTTTTTGAGTACGTTTTCAAAGATAATTAATTTGAATATTATTAAATACAAGCAATAGGTAAATTTGCTAGCGAACAAAATAAAAATTAAAAAAGCGGTGTTGGGAACGTCAGTCCCCCGTGTTAGTGTCCCTCTACACCCATGGGAGGGGGTTTGTATAGTGTACCCTCACCAAAATACCAAAAACTTATCGAACCATATTTGTTGAAAATTTAACTACCTTAAAAAGTAATTGAACAAACTAAGCTCTAAATTGAAGGGTTTACGAGATATTTGCAAAAAACCTCGAAAACACACAGTTTTTACACCTTCCACTCCAAAACCAGACACAGAAACAGAAAATTGAAAAGTGCAGAAAAAATTAAATGTCTTTTTTAATGATTTACATTAGATCGCAATTGCCTATAGTTACTCAATATACTTAGAAAACATAGTAACATCACATAACCAATATTTTGTCTAAATTTTCATAGGATTTGAAAAAGTACCTCATACAGTATTTGGGTACATTTCCCTACAGTTTAATCTGTATTGCTGTAATTGTTTCTCTTACTTTTTTTATTGTTATCTTGAATTTTTATTTTTTTCAGCAATGGGGGGAGGGGGTAGATAGGATCAGAATTATGCCTACGCCTCTGATTATGATTTCTATAATTATATTTTGAATTTTATGTCAATACTATGCATAAGCAACATTATGAGTACAGCTCTTTATTTGCTAATTGATAATAAATTTATTGCTTGCAGTGTCGCTAATGTGTGTACATCTTTTCTAATATTTTTATCTTTACCTGCAACTGTGACCACAAGTGAAAATCTTTTTTAAAACTTAAATTAATAAACAATTATTAAGAAACTAGATTTTCTGGTCTTGGTATTTTGAGCATGAAAAAGCTTGCAGATTAAATTTAGACCAATTAGTAAATACTTTTTTTGGAAGTTAAGAGCCAACAAGGATGGAGTTAGATTTAAATGCGTTAAATTTCGTTCTAATCTGTTAAATAATTTAAAATAATACATCCGTAAAATATTTCAGCTAGATGTAAATTTTAACTTATTCATACAAAGCTAATACAAATAAAATAATTTATTTTATTAATAAAATAATAGTGTTACAAATAGAATAATTAAAATTAAATGTATCCAGCTGAATTTTTCACAGAATGAGTATAAATACTTTATTTATACGTGTGTTAAATTGCTTTTAAATGTAGTAACTAATTATCCAGAAAATACAATTTAACCGACAATGCGCTAACCGTTAAATGTAAATCATGGTCTTTTCATACAAAGCTAATGCAGTTTTCATATACAATAATTAAATTTTATCGTATCTAGTTGAATTTTTCGCAGTATGCGTATATATACTTTATCTATTAATTAATTTAAAGAAAAATGTATTTAATCAACACCACTGTATATAAACCGAAGATAACCAAGCTACCCCAATACTGTTTATGTGAAACTAACAAATAAATAAAATTAAATTAAAGTTTATGAATATGTAATTATTATACGTTATAAAGCAACTAAATACAAACAGAATACTGTTCAGCACAATAAAATATCTTTATCCGTTTTCGGGATATCCTCATTTGAAATTTTAACCATCGAATTAAACATGGCGCCATTTTTACGATGTTTTTTAACTGTCCTAAACTTTAAATCTTTAAACTATTGACCCAAAATCATATTAAACGAATAATAGTTTACATTTTTAATCTAGTTTCATGCTTGCTACAGTTAAGTTTCTTTTTCACGCTTATACGTTATTTTATTTTTTTAATTAAAAGCACTATGCCATAAGGTATAAAATACTATTAGTTTTAATGAAAATATAAAATAGTGAATATACATAAATATACAATAGCAAAAAAAAAAAAAAACTCATTACTAAATCTATGTGCATATATGTATAACTATTATAAGGAAGAAATATAACAATTTATTTAGTATATATACCATTAAAATGTATGAGATCAACCACATATTAGATTTAACAAATATTTCTAATAACATAACAAAATTTATACAGATAAATTACAAATTTTATAAATATATAAGAACTATAAATACATTTACTTACGTTAAGTTTAAAGTTACCTTTTATAAATATATGACTTATATTTTATGACTCACATCTCTAAGAAATTCTTTGCTGAAGTTAAATCTCTAAGACCACGTGAAGTTAAATACTTCATGTGCCCCAAATTTATAAAATGATAAATTTCCAAATTATTTCTAAAAATACATAAATTGATGTCTTATCTATTTTCTTGACTTCACTTTTCTTCTCTTGTCATAACACATAACTGAATTTCTAACTACACAAATTTTACAAATAGTGTTCTATTAAATGTTTAAATTTTGATAGAAAAGCTGAAGTGTGTAAAGGATCAAGAAATACAAACTAATGTAAAAGTTATTGACAGCAAAATGTAACCGCTTGTTTTCTTTAAAGAAAAGGATCAAGAAATTTTAGAGCTTGTATTGAGATTACATTGAAAGGTTCTGTTACTATTCAGAAAATAAGCTCAAGAGAACTGTCATGGCACGAAATAATGTAGAGTGTTCATTAACTATTAAGGATCCTAAACCTAGCCTCTTAATAATTCATGTTCATATAACACAAAATAAACATAAACTGATAAATCCTCTCTTATTACTTTTTCGATAAACCTGAACCACTAAAAACATAACATACAAAAAGTTTGTAGTGGGTGTTTATACTTATTCTGTATTTATTTATTTAATCTATAAATCTCAACAGATAACCGTAGCATTCCAACTAAGAGCTGGAATTTCACTTAACTGTGAGTGTACTCATCAAATCGATTGCAAATAATATGGAAGACAAACTAGCCCTCCACTTACTTATTTACATTTGTCAAATTAGTTCAATAATTAATTGTGTCCATAGTACAAGAAAGGTACAAACACTATTTGTAATCACAACTGTCACAAATATATTTACTTAAATTTGAGTAATTGTTTGGTAAAGTCTTATTGCTTTTAATGACTGAATAAAGGTTTGGAGCAAATGTACTATAACGTATTCATTTTGTTAAGTTCTTTATAACTCAAAAGCAATGCAGTCATGGTTAACGACAACCATCATACGATTTTGTAGTTTAAAATACAACAAAGTGATTGGTCAAGACAGATCATATCACCATTCTACCAACAGGCTTTTTATTTCTTAACTCTTTTCCATAGCTCCTTCCAAACTATAAAAGTCGCCTTCATAAACAGGATTATTTTATTATAGTAATGTAAAACTGTTTTATTATTTCATAATGTTATTATTTTAAAACGTTTACAAGAAATGTTTATGAAATACAATATAAAATATTTCAACTTCTTTAATTTATAACGTAAGTCTTACATCTTAAATGATTACTGAACTAATAAATTATATTTGATTGTAACTTAATAGTCTTTTTGATTTCCTTGCAAATGTTTGTCATAGAAGATACAAATCGAACTTTATGCATAAATCTGTATTACCAGTCTTCGTCGTATAAAAGATGAGAATTCCTTTCAATTTTTTCTTCTAATTCACTAAACTAAAAATAAACATAACAGCGTTTAACAAAAATGTTCAACTTCCGAATAATACTTTTGCTCAGTAATATATCCTTCTAAACAACTTTAAAAAATGCTTTTCAATTTCGCATATCTAGTTTAATAATAATAAATATATAGACATGGCTATCCGAATTGGTTTATTAATTTTCTGTTTTTTTTTATAATAAAGTAACCCTCTACCGGTATATTCACTATAATATTAACATTACTACAAATTTTAGTTTTATAGTGTAATCTGTTGTATACATATATATATTAATGGCTTTTATATAGGGGATTTCTACTTGTATGAAAGTTTAGACTCAACCATTATTTAATGAGCCTTATTTACTGTTGTAGCCTTTAATATCGAATTTCACTAGATTAACAAGTTCAAAAGATATGCTAATACCTGAGGGGTTTTAACTTTCCGCCATTTTGGAATATCAGAAAATATCTTCTTAGAACTTTACCTACAATATAATAGGACCATTATTAGAAAATTTCGCTCTCTTAATTTATGCTGTAACAGATGTCTTTTCTGAAGGAATACTCCGATTTTCCGAAATTCGATAAATACCTTTCTTCGTGTAACGTTCTTACTACATCAATTTAATTGGCCCAAAAGTTTAGGAGTTAATGTCAGTCATTGTGTATAATGTGACTACTATTCCAAACCGTGTCCTATATTACAAGAGTACGAAGTGTCCCTTCTCACACCCACACCTTCGTCTATAATGAAATATTCTCATATTTTAACGTCAAATAATTAGAAGAAAAAAAAATATAAATGTAAAACAGTTTCCCGTATAGGCCAGTCGGTAGAGGTAATTTTAGACCAAAAGTTCCAGTAATTTACAATACGGCTGATTTTTTTTATAAGTACATT
>JAGFPH010005206.1:40115-87158 GCA_018207615.1 Philaenus spumarius
AATGTGTAGATAATCTTAGGCAGGTATTTGCTCGATTTGGATTACCAGAGCACCTTATAATAGATAAAGTGCCCACCATTTGCTTCAGAAGAATTTAATACATTTAAAAAATGGAATAGTATAACTCATAGTTATTCACCACCGTATAATCCGGAATGTTCAAAATTCAGTCAAATTTGTAAAAAGTTAAATTAAATTTGATTTATGCTACATGACAAAAAAAATGTAGATACTAATTTTGCTTTGAATAGAATATAATTTTATCATAGAAACTCTGTGCATAGTACAAAACTAATGAAACTTCAGCCTTGTATGTCTATTAAACCTTTAGTAACTAGATTAGATTAGATCCATTTTATCTGAGTTTGTAAGGCAGAAACAACAAAAACATATAGATTATGTCAGAGGTAGTAAAACAAGGATGTTATGTATCAATCAACCAGTTTTAATTATAGATTATAGATCATCTCGTCAATGCATTAAAGGAGTTGCAGAAATGTCTCGTCTATTCAAGAGAACAACTTTTATTACAGAGTCTGAAAACGACGACATGAATCAAAGCATCATGTCCTCAATGTTCAAAAGTTCCTAATGACTTCACAAGTAGCGCTACAAGAGTATCATTACAAAAAGTCAAGAAAGCACTCGCCCGAGCTGTTTAGTGGCACAACCTTTCCTTGCTCTCTTATATTTTAGTATAAGAAATTACTTCTTAATAATGGATAAAGTAACAACACTAAATATGAGAAAGAAATCTACTATAGAATATTTTACAACCCAAAGAAAATGTTTTTATTAATAACCGTATTATTTGGTCTTGGTAAGATTCTTCAAACAAGAGTAATTATATCAATACCATTACTAAATATAAGATCTGACAAAAAAAATGTTCCTTCTATTGTTGCATGAATGTAATAATGGAAACATGATAGATTAGGCCCAAAGATATGCAGCACGTTCAAAGGAAATGCTCCAAAAGTTGAATCTTAAAAGAAATAGTCTCCATATTCCCTAACTTTAATTTCAAGAATAATTAAGGAGAAAAAGTACCGACCAAGGTAAATTTTAAAAATTTTAAATGTAAAATTTTCAATAGCCAATTAAAATACTGTCTCATAAGTTGAGTTTTATAGGTAACATTTTTTATGTTTAACCCTGGTCTTCGTATTTCAGGACAGTTTTCTTAAATTTGTAGTAAATATTTTAACTTAATTTCTTTATTTCAATATTAATGTTGTCAATATTGTTTATGATAAATATTTAAGTACAACTTTAATGCTCTGTTTAAAAAAAGTGAACAAAAAAGTAAACACAACTTTAAAGTATAAGGAATCTTCAAAGTCCAGCAAATAAAGTTTGGTTAATCGTGAGTTAGTGTGAGCATTACATGGAATATAGTCTTTTTAATGTAGCTTATGTAAATTTAAAATTTAAAAAAAGTAAATATTCGTGTTTGGTAAAATGTTTTATTTGATTATTGTCCATCAATGGAGTGAAATAATAATTAACCGGTAATACAAATAATTGTATTTATTTGAACTGCTGGCGGAAATAAATTCTTGAATTTTATATTTATAATTTATAGAAATAACATTAAATCTCAGTATGTAGAGCTTATGATAAGAAATTACTTGACAACAGGGCAACAGATTTATGGCGAAATTTTTCAGAATCTTCGATTTACTCTATTGTTGATTCTATTTTAGAAAGAAGAATACGACGTTCAATCCCCTCGAGGAACAAGTTATTTTGAGACTGCGATACCGAGACATCTTTTTGATTAGATATCATAAATCTGCATATAATAATGTCTGTTGATATTCTCGGGGATTACAGCCAACCATGCATTAAGTTTCTCATTTTTACCATGCAAAATTCCTCATTTTTACTGACACATTTATTTTTGATCAAAACAATTGTGTTCGTAATTGTTAGTACAATAATTCTTTAGAAAGTAGAAATTTGGACTTAGAACACTAAGGCATTTATTGTAATTAACAGCTATCTAGAATCTTTGTGTTTATTGCAATGTTTTTGTTTGTGGTCGTAGTATCACAAAACATACATATTTCATCGTAATATTTATAACACTGCGCTTTTAAGCCCTTTTTCTATTAATGAGAATGCTGGAATAAGAAATATTTCAATTTGAATTCTTCTTCTTAAAAAATAAAAAATACAGCCAATATTGGGGTATTACGCTTGTGTACCTGCAATGTATTTGGACAATGTAATTTGGCCTGTAGTAATCAAACTGCCACTTAGGTTTTTAAGTCTCTTACGTGATACTTTAAACAAATAATTATACAGCTTTAAAATGGTGTTCTTTTTATTATTTATGTTTACTATCCTTCCACGCTAGTGCAGTATATCTGCATTTAATCTCAATATATTAAAGGACTTTTCTATATTTTATGGAACAATAAATTACAATAATATAAAGTTAAATTATATAGGTGTCTGTCAAACATGGAACGAAATGAAGCCGACGAGACTGCAGAAGTAATATAACAAAAAAAAAAACATAAATTAATTCAAAACTTTTTCAAATAATAACCAGGCCCGGATTACCCATAAGGCCATAAACCATGACCTAGGGCGCAGGCTTGTGGGAGTGCAGATCGCGGGGGGAAACGAAAAATTGTGTACTTCTAGTCGAGCGTGAGTAGCGAGCGACCGGTTGCACTGGCCTTGAAAGAGAGAGGGGGAGTTGAGGAGAGTATAGCGGGGCGGCGGATGACTCATGCCAAGATTACGTCACTCCCCAGTCTCACCAATAATCTTAAAATCGAAAATGTTGGGATTTTTGAGATTTTGAACAAAGTTGGAATTTTGATTTTTGGATTAAATTGCATGCAAAAACTCCAACTTTGGGTTTGGGTTTCGAAAGTTTTTGTTTTTAATTACCAGCGTTCACAAATAACAAGCAAGTTATAATTTCCAATCAAAAAATGTTGTGCAAATCCAAATATTTCTGTACCAAATAAATACATTGTCTCATTTTAAATGGTCTTTATGGTCTTCTTTCTGAGAAATTTAGTTCCAACCCTTGTTATTGTGACAACACTGACTGTCACTGCTCCAGGCCGCCAGACCAGTGTTGCCAGATTGGGTTTTTTCCCAAACTGGGGAAATTTTTAAGTTTGCAGCAAATATTGGAGGAAAGAAAATGATAGGGAAAATATTAGGAGTGTTTTTCAATAATGTGATAAACTTGTTAAAATTCTTGTAAAATATTAAAAACTGTTAAAGTACTCAATATAGCACCTGCAGTGTTAAAACCCCTACTTAAAAGAAGTCCATTTTTTTAAATCTGAGGATGAGCCTCCAGAGCCTATTTCCACTGCAATTTATTCCACACAACATAACCCAGAGCCCCCTTCTGCGCGTTGGAACCCCTACCACAAAAGTTGGGAAATATGGGCAAAATTGTTGGGAAATTTTAGATTTTGAAGATCTTGCTCTCCTTTGCGTTGAAAATGACATAACAAAAATATTGGATTTCACTAGCACAATTTAATTATTTGCCCGGTCCAAAGCCAGAAAAAATAAATTGTAAAACAATGTAGGCCTACATTATTTTGATTGTCATTTAGTAAATACATAGACAGTGCTGTTTATTTAATAGTGTGTTTTATTTTTCAACATACTTTCTTTTTAGTCAATAGTCACAATATCTGCTCACTACAAATTACAAGTATTGGCTTTTCATACATTTTGGCACTTCAATCGCTGTTATTGTGTGATTAATAAACATTTTTCTTGGAAAATAGTTAAAAATGCATTCAAAAGGGCTACAAATAAAACTGTGTTAATTGCTCAGATAGCCTCCAGACAAGCTCTAAAACATGAGTTTTACAGTAAAATATGAAAAAAAAATTCACACCACCTTTTGAACCTTGGGCTAGGGCGTAAATAGATTATAATCCGGGCCTGATAGTAACTATAATCTATCTTAATAAATTAAAAATCTAAAATGCATTTTCGTGTACAAATAACTTTATAAACACAATCAAAACTTTTTTCATTAAAATACATCTTGAAAAGCACAAAATATTAAATCACATATTAAACTTTTGTTTACAATATAACACTGGGAAGGTATATTATAATGCCTGTGGCGAGGTTAGATTTAATTAAACCAAGAACACCCACAGAGCAAGGCAAAATTATAGGTCAATGTATTCATACTTTTATTAAGGCTTATTTTAGGTTTGAATTGTTATTTTTATTAAACAGTATACTTTGTTTCTAGATACGAACCTCGAAACACTCATGCAATATCACTTATTCAAGTAGGCCCTATAATTATCAATATTTCGTTCATATTAATTGCATTTTAAAAAACTATGCCTTATTATAGCATAGCTTTATAATAACATAGCAAAATATGTATTAGTAAATATTAAATAAATAGGATTTTTAAGATCTTTAAAACTTTTGCTGAATTTATTCTGAATATAAGTTAATAAAGGTAAAACCAACTGTTTTAAGATTTGGAATTGAAAAAAAATCATAATACCATTCTTATAATTTCTTAGTTATGTTTTTATTTACTACGAAAAACGATTTGTTTGCATCCCGTATACAAAAATCCTTAATATTTTGTAAAATTTAAGGAAACGGAAAACATCAAACTGTCAGTAACTTAACTGTTGGTAATGCACACGCTGTTAGATAGCCTAAACGGGATTTAATCATTTTTTGTCATTTAATGGCACAAAAATTACATTTTAATTGAATTACATTTAAAATTTAATAACGTTTAAAATTACATTTTTGAGTTGAAAGTTTACCAATTTTAATTACTGTACAGCATAGTCTAGAATCTATACCTCACAAATATGAACTTGAAATAATTTATAGGTAAGTTACTGACTCAAATTAAAAATATACACCATCAGACTAAAACCACAAATTTCACAGTATAGCAAATTTAATGATAGCCAAGTTATCGTGCTTCGTTTTCTGTTAGATAGGCTTTACTAAATCAGGTTATTACGTATAGGAATACTTGCATTAGTAGTTGTATATGTTATGCTAAACTTTATAATAATGTTAAATGTGTGTTGTGATCACTTCAACGTGTAAAGTCGATTATAAAAATAAACAGAGATACTATGTGGAATGGATTACAAATGTTTTATTACTTTACAATACAAATTCAGTACACATGAATGTTTTAATTATCTCGGGGTTCGATGTTTATAATTTGAAGGGCCAGCTATCTGTACTATTTGTAACACAATTCTTGTAAGTCAATAACAAACGAATAAAATTCTTAATTACGAAAACATTCAATGGTAAACAATTAACTATTATTCCTATACTTAGGCCTAATGAATGATGAGTGATTATTACGAATGATTACAATTTTGAATTTAAGCTAAAATGTTATATTTAAAATAATATAGTATTTTGATCAGTTTTTGAGATTGACTGAGTGAATGGATATTAGGTCATTTGATAATTTTGGAAATTTCAATTTGAAAGAGAGCATGAAGATCTGCGAAGTAATGGAAGAATTGAAAGTCAAACTCACCAATTTGTCTGGAGGTTATAATAATCAAATGTGATATTACCGGTGTGTTGGTTTGATTTTCTATAATACTGGGATACTGTATGACTTGCAGGTAGGGTAATGGATTGTTTACTCTGACATCTTGTTGTAGGTTTATGTTAAATTTGTCTGTATCAAGAAAAGTGAACTGCATCCATCCAAAGATAGTAAGTTCTACAATTAACCCCCTTCTTCTTCCTCTCTACTCCAACTATGCTTCCTCTTCTCCCTCCTCAACCTTTTCAATCTTCTTTTCTCTAATATTTGTGTTGGCCTAAACCTAAACCTATAAGATTTTATAAACATAGTTAAGGATCTTATATTCATGTTTTGATTGGGCTGTGTTTTTTAATTTTTATATGTGCTATCAGGTATTGATGGTTTATGAATTGATCCCTGATATGAAGTACCTACTGCTTATTGGTTTCTTAACAGACATCGTTGGCTGTAGTTCGGATTCCACGTAAAACTGTAGGTCCCGTCTTCATTAGCCTTAAGTGCAAAACAGTAGGACGTTAAACACCAAAAAAACAAAACAAAAAACCTACTGCTTATTTATATAAATCGAATATTGGTACCATTACAACTTAGATTAATTTTTAATATAGATGTTATTTAGATGCATCAAAATAATCTACTATTACAGTACTTCTTCTAAAAGTTCCTTTATCATTAAATAATATCTAGGTAAGGCAAGCAACTTTAACTAGCCCTGTGTGTGTCGAATGAATATCAGGTTACACATAATGGGAAAGCAATAACTGAACTCTGATGTCGTTATCTGTCTGGAGTGGAATCGGGTCAAACCAATTAGAACTGGAATTGTTTTGTTGTTGATTGCATTCAATTGTTTTCAAGGATTTTGCAATTTCTGTTGGATTTGTGTCAAATTTTATAATTTATCTACGTAGTATTTTTTCATACGAGAAATTGCTGCTTTAATCTAATAATATTTATATAAATATCTTTGCATCGAAATCATAAATTGCTCTAATAGTCAGGCATATCAATACTTGTTTGGTAATTCCAGTCTGTCAATTGCTAAGTAATAAGAAAATAACACTGGTTTGGGTCCCTGGTTATGAATGAATAATAGAAGCGAACGAGAAGGTAAATAAACTATCTAGCTGGTGTTGTACACGTGTTTTCGGAGTCAATTTAGAGATATAAAAAGGTTTAGGAGCAGAAAGAGTAAGAGAAAAAATTTGATCAGCAAAAGAGGAAAATTTACGATTAATTGTTTATTAGTTTGCGATACTATAATTATTGTTTTATTCAACTGTCCCCAAAGTAAATTTGAAACAATGGCGGTTATAAACTTGAATAGTAATACCATGATAACCGTGTGACGAAGGATCCGAAAGTCCAATTAATGTACAACTACAACTATTTAGACAATAATTAAGGAGGTACCCACAAGTATATATAACCTGGGTATATTCCTAATCCTTTTATTTATAGTATTCAAAGACATACCTACTACTAACTTGATCCTACCTTTTAGGACATATTCTTATTTCTATTTATGCAATAGTGAGCACATGCCATTTCTTACAACTGATTTTAAATTGGGTTTAGTATGAGTATTGTCTTTTTTATGTGTTTAGGATTATAAGATACTTTGTATTTTATTATTTTCTGCGAAATAAGCCAGATTTTTTTAATATTTTAGTAGGACGATTTCATTTCTTAAAATAAAATAGGGCTACAATAGAGCAGGGTAGAGTGAGCAGCTGTGTCGAGTGCATTCTTGACCTTTTGTAATGATACTCTCGTAGCTTTAGTGTGAAGTGAAGTCATTAAGAACTTTTAACAGTGAAGACAAGATGTCCAGATTCACTTCTTTGATTTCAAACTCTATTGTCTTCGCAAACTTTTAAAAGCTGTGTTTCTTATATAAGCGAGGTAGCGATCTATAAATGGCTTAATATTTTATTTCACATATAATTCACTCAAACTAAGTTACGTTTTAGAGAATATAAAACCACTCATGATTTTATTGCAAAATTTTAATTAATAAATTAAGTTTACAAAACATAAAATATATTGTACAAATATATTTCTTAAATAACGAACTAAAATGATATGTTAGTTCATTAATGGGCAAATTAAATGGCAATGGAAAGATGTGTATAAATTACAGTGTATGTTATACAATCATACTAATTTTATTTTAAAACAGATATTTTTGCGTCAGTGAAGAAGTTGGTGTAATCTTACAGATTAGGTTTAGTTAAGACATTTAATTAATTAAAGTCAAATTTTAAAATATTGATGTTTTTATTACTATATTTTAAATTTTGTTCAAGCACTATTTTTTCTAAAAGTAATTAAAAACCCATCAATCTATGTGGATACATTAAATTGGTTACAGCCTAGCTATTGAACTAAAATACTATGTTTTGGAATAACACATACAATCTTTGACCAATGTTTTTAAATAGATCCCCTTCATTACAAGGTAACTAACCCGAACACATTTTAGAAGCTTGAAACAATTTAAACCAGTACGGTTGTACAAGACTATGCGTACCCCAATTATGTGTATAGTTCGCGCATAATGTGTAATAAGTGTAAGAGTATTTTTTAGTAAAATCTTCGTGCTACAATCAGTGCTAGACAAGATCGATATTGGTTTGAAAAATTTGAAGAATAAGTGTAAATGATGTAACTGAAGAAAAAGGAAACAATGACTCTAAGCAACAAAAAATAAAAGTTATTAATTATACTTGAACTTAGTTATGCATTGGTAGACCAAGCAACAAAATCCTTGTTTTGAGATAATCGAGCTTTTGCGTTTGTATCTGGCAAAATGTCCCTGTTTATAATTAAAACTTCTTGTTGTAACAGAGTATGTATGGCAAGCTATATTTTATTTATGTGACCACCAATACAACTTTAACTGTTGTAAACTATTTATATTAAATAAAATGTAGCTTAGTCTACCATTGCTAAAGTACCCACACTTTATTAGACATAAGGAAAAGCAAACATAGACTATAAGCCAGATGGCACATAGTCTATGTATGCATAACTTTTAAGAGATGTTATTGTTAACTTAGTTTATGAATGTAAATTACTAAATGAAGCTTATTTTGGTGGTATTACAATAAAAACAAAAAGATTTTACCTAAAATGTATTGGATCAATGTAAATAATGGGAAATAGCAATTGTAGCTATTTTTTATTAACCAAATCAATCTCAGTATAAAATAACAGGTTTGCCTTAAATAAAAATATTTCACTTATCTAACTTGGTTAAAACACATTCACAAGATAAAACATCATTAGTATTATAGTTAAGGTAGTTAAATATTTAAACTTCCAAAAACACTTATTTAGTTTTACAGGCTGAAAAAATGTCCTTATATGCAATGTTAAGGCATTTCAAGTTCAAAGTCCGGAGCACCAGAGAATCCATCAATGTCATCGATCACGTCCTCTGAGCTCCATAATCCTTTATAAAAGTTGAGGCAGTCCTCTGGAATTAAATGAAACATGGACTTGAGATCTAGGAGTTTTTCCTTGCTTATAGGTTTTCCTAGAGGCCATAACATGGTTAATTTACTAGAAAAGAATTTTGCACACATTTCCTTTTCTTCCGCTGTGTTACCACCCAAATGTTGATCAGGTCTAAAAGATTTACGGCAATTTCTTGAGTTTTTCTTCTGCACTTTTATGGATTGCTTTTCAATATTCACCTCAATAAAATGGTCTTGTTTCCAGTCACTTTTAACGAATATTGTTTCTGGTTTAGATTTCTTCAACTGAATAATTTTAAATTTAAGCCAGTTAACTTGATCACCTGTAATACTTTTTTTTCTGTTTGTAATTGCTCGTTCTAATTTCTCTGTACTCATAAAATCTTCTTTTTCCATCCTTTCCACATGGAGCTTGTTTTTTTTTCCTACAGGACTTAATTACTTCAGTGTAGTCAGTGGGAACGTACAATCGTTGTTGCATTTTAAGACATGATTCAATATCAGAAAAGTCTGCATCATTTCTCAAAAAACTATGACCAGGTACCAAGAAATGTTGAGTAATGTCTTGTAACGTAGTGTGCTCTTCCAAAATAGCTTTTAATAGCAGGGTAATTTTAATGTTCCTGTTTTGCCCACCACAGGAGTCTGACCACAGTAGCAAATGTTTTGTACCTTCAGGGACATAACGAAGAATATGTTTTCTCAAGCACGACCCGACCTCCTGGGCTCCTCTGCCGGCACTTCCTTCTACCCAAGTGTAGCAAAACCCTCTGTTTTTTGAATCGTGAACTCCACAATTGTAGAACCAAAGCTGCCTTCTGTAGAAAACAATATTAGTTGGTATCCTGGGAAGAGGGAGTGTTTTTTCAAGATAAAATGAAATACATTCTGTATCTTTAAGTTCATTGTTTTTGGCACTCAGAAACTGTTCATTCATCATTTTCCTTGCATACTCAGCTGTTTCCAAATGGGTTTGGTGCTCATCTTCTGCTTTTTTCTGTAAGTTGGCATTTTTCTTTTGAATAATTAGGCCATCACAAACATTACAGGTGTCTTTTTTCAGTGGTTTTCGTTTCAGATTGAATTTTGTATAAAATATTTCCTTGTACAAAGCTATTGACACTGGATTTTCATGTTCCTCACGGTACAATTTATACATTAATGGAATGGTTGTTTCAGGATTCAGATACTCTGATTTTGATACTGACCGACAATAATGCGAAACATATCTTGGAAATCTTGAAATATCTTGAATATATTTCGACCCTTTTTAGGGCGACCTGCACAAGTGTTGTTTTGGTCTATCTCTGTGGTTTGTTCAACTAGGCCTATATTTTCATTTAAGCCTACTTCTGGATAAACATTTCTTTCAATTGCTTCATTATTTATGGCATTACCAATTGCTTCATTATTTATGTCATATCTGATATTATCTAATCTGTTTTCAAGAGATATTTCATTTGTTATATCTTGAAATGGGTTATAAGGCCTATCACTAGTATTTAATAGTAGGCCTACTTCAGATTCGTTCTGGTCTTGGATAATCTTACTATCCAAAATAGACTCATCTTTATTACTGCATTAAGGACTTAAAGACTCACCATAGTTTTTAATTACCACATAATTATCTAATACAAAGGCTTCTGAATTTATAAGCTGTCTTAATTCAGGGTCATTTATTTCAATGAGAGCTGACTCGTTTAAAAGAAGTTCACTGCCACTAATGTTACAGTCATCATAAGTTGTAGGCCTATAGGTTCTGTGTTTATTTTTTGAATTTCACTCACATTTTTTTGTATATTATCACTTACACCTTCACTTGGATTTTCTTCGTTTGTTGTACAGCTTGATAGTATTATACCACACTGTTTTCCAGGAACAGGTTCATGATTCTGCTTTTCTGGTAGGCCTAGGCCTAGGTTATGCTTTTCATCAGGGTGGTTGCAATCCTAGAAACATAAATTAAGTTTTAATCAAATGATGAAAGAACTACTTCGTATATAAACTATATTTTGTAGTAAAATTCATATGTATAAAACAATTTTGTATTGAAAATAGGTATTTATAAACTTATTGAACGTAAAAACATAACCATAAAAGTGCAGTCGGTTATAAACTTACCTTTGAAGTAGAAATAGCTAGTTGTGTTAATATTCTTCCTCTTGATAGATATGAAGGCCTACTACTTTTCATCTTAAAATAAAGAAATATAATAATAACAACAAAATCAAAAAGTTAATGTAGCATAGTGTACATTATGTAACAATAAGAAGTAGCAGAAGAAAGCAGACTAAACACACACAGCTGATTCCACTACTGTTTTGCAATAACAGACCAAGTGACGTATTTGGTCTACCAATGCAAAATGATATGTCGCTTAGTCTATTATTGAGATTTTACTCTACTGATAGTCTATGATTGCAAAATACTAAATGTGTGATTGGGCATATGGCGCTTAGATTTTGTTTCTTTTTTTTATACGTTCCTATTAAGCCACATGTACAGATTTTTCTGTACAAATAGTTTCAACCTTTGTCTACCAGAATGCACTTGTAACACAAAATGCCTATATATGTCGCTTAGTCTACCCAATACAAAGAATTGTATTTGCATCTTTCTGCTTATTTAGCCCCAGTTATTGAATTAATTAAGTGGAGGAAGGTAAATAAATCAGAGGAGGACATTGCCCTCCATAACTTGCAATCAACACAATCGTGAAACTTCTTGTGTAAACGAACAATCAACTGTAATTAGGACCCTTAGTAAGCCAAACCTCCAAGGTATACTACGTATTGAGATTCATTAGGCCATGAAAACGTAATTTATATATATAAAGAATAAATAAAGTAATACATTATCATTCATGTTCTGCGTGCATCTGAGAACCCCACCCACCCTATATACTTTTACAGGTTTTGTCAATAGTACGGGAAGGCTTTGGGATATCAGTATGGTATCAAATAGATTTATAACATTACATTCGTTAAAGTGTAATACTAAATTTAAGTAATAGTTTTAAATAACTTGAAATAGCATTCAAGAATTTCCATCTACTTTAAGTTATTGGAAAATATATTATACTATATTAGCCAAAATGAAATAATTTCAGTATTGCAATTCAGAATCAAGTTGACCTTTTAAACCAAATTCCGACAGTTTTCAATGATAAATACTAGGGAATAATTGTAAAATTAAGTCAATGCGATGTAATTAATTATTATGTAAGTAATTATTATTATGTTTTAAATAAAATAATAAACCTCTTCAAAACCCACTTCTCCGAAAAAAATATATTCTACAACAATTAAATAACAGTAAGAACAATATGTGTTTGGTTGTTTAGTAGACAAAGGAAAGGAAGTAATTGTCTTAGTAATCTTCTACATACACCAAGCTACCTATCAAAAGAAATGTCGATTTACGTTTTTATCGAAATTAAAAGTTTTAAGCGAACTCCTTTTATAAAAAACGTTTAGCTTTGAGTATGAAAATTCTCTACGTCGCTCAGACGATTTCTTTAGACAAAAAAATCCAACAACCGGAAGAACGTTTCTTGTCCGGAATTAACATACGTGTGTAAGAGTTCGCACTCTAACGGCTGTATTTTAAGTCCACTTTGGTCCAAATTTGGTACATACGTTTTTTATCTATGTCGCTCGGACGAGTTCGTTAGAGAAAAAAACCAACAACCGGAAGCACGTTTTTTGACTGGAAGTAAATCTTTTTGAAATTTTTCAAACAAGACTTAAACTTTCTTAGAGTTTTATCCAAACAATAAATGTAGGATATTATTCTGCACATTTTTTTTCACAGCTATAATCGATCAAAACGTATAATACCATAAAAGTACCCGGTTCAAATCCATGTGTGGGGGAGTTTTACCGTGCCCGACGGACATCTTATCCGAACCCGACGGCCGAATTTGTACACTGCGAGCGAAGTGAATCAGTCCATAAATGAGTCAGCAAGGTCGAGGTCCAAACTCACAAATCGAATTTTTCCGCTGAGAGTGGAACGAAGTAACGCGTGAACAAAATCTTTAGGCTTAGGTGTAAACAAATTCTACTAATATATTTCGTACACACAGGCAGCTATTCAACTCCTTCATGAGTTGATCAATTTCCCAAATAGTTGGTTGAAACCCTAAAAATATAAACTGGATTTTGTGAATTCGCTCAACTCACGTCAGCGGTTCAGCTGCGTGGTCGAATTATTTATAAATCTATTCAAGAACTTCTGGCATTGATAATTGAACCAATAGGCCATAGGTAGAAGATTTCATATTCTCCACAAGATGTGATATTTTTTTAGAAAAATATGTAAAAATGGAATTATTAGATACAATCGTAATAATAATAAAAATATTAATTTATTTAATTTTCATATGCATAATGTACATGGTGTTTTTATTAATTTATTTACAACTAGCTGACCCGTACGGCGTTGCCCGTGGTTCTTGGTATTTTCAGTCTTTTTGACGTAATTGTAATTCTTTTTAAGTGTTCGTTGAATACCTGTGCGTATCCTACTGTGGTCATGAAAAAAAGTCTACGCTATTTAGGAAAGCACTGAAAATTGTATTCCTGTAAACTACTATCTAACATTAAATAGTTATTTGTGTAACTAGTGCGCAAAGTGACACTTTGCTGCACTTGAGAGAAATCTTTACGCACGAGCCGCAGGCGAGTGCGGAAAGTTTCTCGAGTGCAGCAATTTTTGCGCCCGTGTAACACATTATATTTTTCCTACAGTTACTATAAACCATATAAATAACAGGTAATTGTATATAAAGGTGAACTTTTATTATGCATTTCCACAAATTAACAAATCAAAACTTAAACGAAATTGTTTCACAAAGTAACAAATAAAAATCTGAATGTATTATTATAATCATAATCACTTTCACTCTGTTCATTATTTGCAAACATTTTACTTAGGCCTATAAACAAACACTCTTATCTATCAAATACTCAACAACAGGATATAGGTTAAGTTATAAGTCCAAAGCGTTGAATGACAACAATGCACCATTTGATCGATTTAGTCACACAGCTGATCGAGTTAGTAGTGTTGCCAACTTGTTTTCAAGAGAAACGTATTACGTGCCTTATACATGCACACTATTTTGTGTTGTTTGGTTGAAATTCTGGAGTGCGGGAAAGTAAAATGAGTGCGGGAAAGTGAAATGAGTGCGGGAAAGTAAGTAAATGCAGGAATCAGCTACTTTGCGTACTATAATCAGTGCAAGAAGACCCGCTTTGTCAGGTAACTGTAGGAAAAAGCTTTAAATATATCGTTTTAATTTATAGTTTTTACTGTTTGACTTTCACTTAATTTCATTACAATGTTGCGAGCACCTACGGCCTTAGAGGAAGCTACGTACCAAATTTCATTCCAATTCGTTCTTATAGGGATTTTTAGTAACTTTGACCCCCCTCCCCAAACCACCCTAAAATTTCGAATTTCTTTTAACCCTTTCTTAGCGAGAGTTTAAATTAACTGGGGGTCGTAGAAAAGATATTTGAATCACTTTGTAACATCCGCGTTAATTTAGGATTTAACAAACTGATTCAAATAGAGTTTGTAATTTTAAATGAATAGGCCTAATTAGTATAAGATATATATTGTTTAGTATTTAAATATACAATATACAGTACATATCAAAATAAAGCTACGAATGTGATATTTTAATGGAATTTAATTTAATTCAGATGGTTTGTTTAGTTTCAATAAAATATGTTTAAACTCGTGTATGTTTATGGTTATGCATGGTGTCGAATAATTTGTTTGTTATTATTATTATTGATAGCGAAAATATGTTTTGAAAAGTATTAAAAACTTCATAGTTATGATATATTTTATATAAACAATATTTTAAGCAGCATATCTCTAAGTAGGCCTATATAGATATTTAAACCAATGTTTGAGTTGAATTATAATTCTGTAAGCATTTTTATTTGTGTTTGTTTATAGTTTTTCAATCTAACCTTAAAAAGCTGTTGGTTTTGAAGAGTATTAAAGTGATTATAAATTTGCTAAGTAATGTTGCTATGGTAATACATGTAAACAAACATAAGCTTTTTATACAAACAGCTGTTTTTGTGAGCTATGGTTTTGAGTTCATACAATAAATGCTGTTCAGTTTCTTCCAAATTTGAAACTTTTTCGGGAAACTTTTAAAACTTTTCTTTACGTATAAACCTTCTATGAACTACTACAAACATTTTAAGACCAAAAATAGCCAAATCGGTCCAGCCGTTCTCGAGTTTTAGCGAGACTAACGAACAGCAATTCATTTTTATATATATAGATAGATTAATCTTCTCCTAGTTGAAAACCATTTTTTATTAACTTAATTTTTTTTAAACAGTACATTTTTTCAATATAGTTTCACAATTTGGATTGAATATACAAATTTAGGTTGTATGTAGATCTGTCAATATTTGTATTTGTTTACAACAACAAGAAGGTACAACATTAAGAAATTGTAATACAGCTGTTTATCTAAAACACTACACTCTCAAAAAAAACATATTGACAAAATAATGTGATTTCAAATTATATTCACATTAAATGTATGTTTGATTAAATAAGTATTATATCACTACAGTAGATATAACGTGTAGGAGTGATTGTGTGACCGATGCAAGAATCAACAGCTAATTAATAATTCATTGATCACAGTTAGTACATTTACTATACAAACATGTTGATTTATTTGTCTTGCATTTTATTTCAAGGCTTTATTTGGAATCTTTGGCGTCAAAACAATTATCTGAACGTTTACTTAGCTGTTTGAAAGTAAAATCTGTGAAAGCAAAACAATGAGAGATATACTCCAATTAATTGTCTAATTATGTTCTACCTCCATACGTTTAAACATTAGAATAAAAGAACACAACAATAATGTACGGTTAGGCCTAGTCGATAAATCGAAAATTGCAGAACATATATGGTCCAATTTCATATTTGGTGGTAAAATCACAAATTCAATTGGAAAGAGACAAAAATCATACACCGGGAAAGTAATCTTTACAAACGTAAAATAATTGAAGCCTCATATATAAAACTAGCGGACAACCCTATCAGACAAACAAGCATTGAAGTTAGGCCACTATGGCTCCCATTATTAGAAAAAGAACTAAAACTTGATTATAATAACCATATTAATAATAAAACAGAAATGTTACTAACTAATAAAAATGCTGAACTTTTACCAGTAGAATCACCACGTGGTGTTATAACCCGTTCCCGTGCGAAACACCTGCACTATATGAAACAATAGGGAACTACCCCTTCCTGTTGGCCACGCCTGAACACTCTGGCCAGTTGTCAGTATATCTTCAACTAGTAAACTAGACGCTTGCCATCAATTGCGTGTGTTTAGTATATGAATTGTGTTGTGTCTGTGTTTGGTGTGTTTGACTTCTCAGTCTTAGCTCTGAGATCCATCATGTAGATATTTAAGGTTAGTAATAATTTGTAGTTTTTACTTTGTTCACCCTTACATAGGCCTAGTTGTCTAGGTTTATGTACCGTTAGTTTTAGTCACTTGAGAACGGGAATTGATTTGTATTCCCGAAACGTCGTGTTTGATTATTTAACACACAAATGATGGCAAATGTCCGAACAAGTAATTATAATAAAAAACTCCATACGTTGTCAGCAAGGATGTGTAGGCTGTCTTGTATACTGTTGTTCAATTTTGTGTAAGAATCTTTGTTCGTTGAAATCGCTAAAAAAAATGTTAGACATTTTCTTAAATAATAAATTATTGAAATTTATTTTGCAATATGCAAAGCAATAACATTGCAGTTAACAACAGCTGGTAATCTTCTTATAAAATAGTAAACCCACTCACACACTGATCTCACAGTATCTCAAAAACCATACCGCCTAGGAACGTGAAATTTGGTACAAATATTGCTCATATAATATTACTCACGTTGATATTATTATACATTCATTTTCAAAATAAAGATATACAACTAAACCATAAGTTTGCATTTTATTTGCTAATAAAAACTGTTAATAGGTTTTACTGCCGTTATGAGAGCTATTAAATTTAAGACATCAGCAGTTTATTGGCTGCCATTTTTATATGTGAAATAAAAAGTGTAAAGCCTGGTGATACATTGTGAAGTACAGTTCACTTTAAACCTGGCGTTTGTTCTTTCTTTTTTAAACCCTCGAGGCTTATCCTTTGTCGTACTTGTATATACTTTCTAAGCTTTTACTCCTTTAAGATCCCACCTGAAAGTACAAATGCATTATTATGGAAAATCTAAACGAACTTGTACAATTGAATTTGTATCTTCTTAGATTTTAAGAAGATTACCTACTGTAGTTAACTGCAATGTTATTGCTTCAAATTGTGTAAAACCTATTTCAATAATTTATTATTTCAGTAAATGTCCAGCCTAATTTTTGGCGATTTCAAAGAACGAATATTCTCACACAATATTTTACAACATTAAACAAGACAGCCTACTCATCCTTGCTGACATCGTATGGAAGCAGAACATAACTAGACAATTAATTCTAGTATATATCTCATTGTTTTGCTTTCACTGATTTTACTTTCAAGCAGCTAAGTAAACATTCAGATAATTGTTTTGACGCCAAAGATTCCAAACAAAGCCTTGAAATAAGATTGCAAGACAAATAAATCAACATGTTTTTACAGTAAATAATCTACTGTGATCAATGAATTAATTAACTGTTGTATATAATGACATATAATGAACTATGCATGAAACACACAGCGATTTTTCTTTTCACAACACTTTTAGTACAAAGACTATCTTTTTAAATACTAAACGTTATACTGAATGTAGTGAAATACAGAAAAGAAAATACATTTCACTACGTTTTTCAGCTTGTTTGTCGTGAAAGCAAATTTAAATTACATTTAAAAGAAATAAATCCTCACTCGCGTCGTTGTAGAATGGAAGGAAACAATCGCTGACTTAACTTCAAATAAATGTCCGAGGAGAATTACATTTTGTAAGCTTACATTTCAAAAACGATTCAACTTCAGAGTTTCAACTTTAATGAGTTTCTATTGAATAACACATAATTCCTTTAAGCATATAAGATTTAAAAAAATGAGATTTTATCATTAGTAATTTATCCCTTGTTTTCCTAAAACTGCACGCAGCCTGGATTGTAGAGTTTTCACACTATCTCTTAAAATAAAATATTCTTACCTTTTGTAAAATAAAAGGGAAGAATATTTTTCACCTCTCCAAAAAATAAAAGCGTTGAGGTAATTTTTTTTTTTTTTTTTGCCAAGCAAGGTTTAAGAGAGCTTAATTTTTATCAATGGGATCAGACCGTCCATGAAGATAAATAGGTGATAAAAGAGAACACAATCAGTAATTTTAACTTTTTCAGTAATAGGTGTACTTCGTTGTACATGAAAGATATGTAATTTTGTATTAGTTCTCAATAATTTTACACTTAAATTCTCCTTACGTTTATCTTTATACATTATCCATATATATTATCCTTATACCGAGACTTTCTTTCAGTTTAAGTTAATATTGTTTTCAGATTTTATCTACAAGTACATGGATCTCGAAACTTTAATTAAGTAGAAGTGACAGCAAACCAAAAATGATGTCTCTGTAATAAAGCTGTAGTTGTTTTTCTTTCGACTACGTATATAGCTAATTAAATATTTTTAGAATGTATTTCTTTAAACTTCGAAATAGGTCCCACCGAGTTGTAACATTGATCGAGATTCATGTCACGAAATATTTATCATTCTTTGTGTGCTGCATTGTGGAATATTATTTGCCAATTTAAATAATCACTACAAAATCACAAAATATTCTTACTAAAAATTTTAATGTAGAATATTAAATGGAGCTATTAGTAGTGAAAATCAGACGGAAGAAGCTACAAGACAATTTTTTAACTTCGGACGTGAAAAGTCTTACCAGTTTATTAGATTTTAGAGAAAAATAAATTCGATTTAGGCCTAAATATACCGTGACATTTAGATCTAACGAAACCCTTACATTTAGAAATTCCATAAAATTGTCTGTTTGGATGATTTCAGTGAAACTTAGAGAATTATCGCCCTTATTTAATCTTAATAGTAAATATATTTATAATGACGTATATTTAATATATACCCCAAGAAAAATAATAAATAACTAGTACATTATTTAATTAATCAGGTAAAAGTATTAAAAAGCAAAGAAAGTTCTCTTTTCAAAAATTTTACTTTGTGTCATCAAAACGAGGAACATCAATCGATCTATATATATATTTATAAATAAAAATGTAAATGTTCGTTTCAAAATCGCAAATCTCCGAAAGTTCTTCACCGATTACTTTGTATTATTAATCCTACATCTTTATTATAAAAAAATATAACATAATTATGTGTATATACAATTGCAGACACGCATGGGTCTGCACTAAAAGTATATAAAGAACAAAATCTCCAAACGAACCCAGAGTTGCTCTTTAAACGAAGACAATGCAAAATAATAATATGATCCATAACCTCAAACCGAAGATATTAAATAATAATATTAAATTCCTTAATAAAATTATTTATATTACAATATAGGAGAAGATAAGGGTTGGCAGCACTGGTTGCATTGGAGGGAGACTTAAGTTGAATCAGCTCCTCAGTATTTCTATAATTTCGATTATTTTAGTGACGAATAGCAAGTTGAATTTAGGCTATAGTGAAATTAGGAGTGAATCTGAATATATTGTGTACGAAAATATTTTTAAAATAACTGTGTTTAAAGATAAAAACTTATGAATGTTGGGTCAGTGAACGTGTAGCCGTAACGTGCATGTCTGGTATTGCGAGAGCTGCTTGATAGAAGACAACGCGATGTGCGTATAATAATGTTCTAATTTTGGACTCTAACCGTAAAAGTTCGGATAAACATTTTATATGAACAATAAGAAAATTTGATACCTTGTTTACTTTTATATTTATGGATATAAGGAATTAAGGAGGAGGGCTATCTTTTATTGACGTTTTTTAGGTTGGCAGCACTGATTGCATTGAAGGTAGACATTCGTTGAATCAGCTGTTCGGGTATTTCTATAGACTGTATTGTTTTGGCGGCGAAGTTTAAACTTGATTTTAGTGTACATTAAGTATGAAACTATTATAAAAACTGGATTTTAAGATTAAAACTGTGTGCGAGTTGTTTTACTGCTCGGGTAGTCGTTACGTGTATGTATAGGACTGTGATAACTGCTTGACTGTAGATAACGTGAAGGTTATATTGTAAGGTTTTAATTTGGTGTATAATATTGATTTAAACAGTATATATGAACAATAAGAAAATAATCAGCTTTTTTTCTCCTGTATCTTCCGTAAGTCAGAAGCGTCTACGATCGCAAGTTTCACCTGATTTAGTTGGAAACCAGGATAGACGTGTTCGAAAAAGTCTGGAAATGGAGAACGAAAAAGTTAGTAATCTTACACATAATCAGCTAATGGATGCTTTAAGCGGTTTATTAGATAAGAAACTGGCTACGTTAGCAACCAAAGAAGACATGGTGGCTTTGTCAAGAGATGTGAAATGTTTATCGGAGGAAAATAAATTACTTAAACAACAAATAATCGATCTTAAAAACCAAGAAACCATGATAATTTCGAAGTTAAACGACTTAGAAAGTAGATCAAGGAGGAATAATCTTATTTTTAGAGGTTTAAAATGTGATAGAAGAGTGGACTATAAAGAAACGGTTCGACAGTTTTGCATAACCACTTTAGGTTGTAGTGATCGGGTGTGGGTAAATAGGGCGCATCCCATAGGAAAAGACGGAAGGGCCATAATAGCTCATTTCCCAGATGACAGTGATTTAGAATATATTATGGCTAATACAAGAACATTAAAAGGGACAGGATGTGTTGTACACCGGGACTATAGTCGGGATGTTAGGCAAAAACGAGCATATCTAATCGCTGTTAGAACTGAAATAGAAAGAGTTCGCGGTAAACGTCGGATGCCGATATTTTTTGATCGCCTCATTGTAGACAATTGTCGATTTGAATGGGAAGGCAATAAACTGATGGTCGGGAAAAGTGACGGAGTTGAGAAACTTAAGGAAATTCTGGGGTATGATTTTACAGATTTCATCAATAACCTGTCTATAAATGGACCGCGGAGGACGCAGCTACCGACGCCGACGCCGACGCCGACACCTGAAGTTGCAGTTACCCCTACGGATGAAGAGAAGTGAAGAGACAACGCCAATCCGAGGTTCCGCATAGCAAACACAGTTTTGGACACTGGACATGGTGAATGTTTAAATGTGTTATCATACAATGTATGTGGACTAAAAAGTAAGATTAGAGATAGGTATTTTTTTGAGTTAGTTAGTAAGTATGATGTTATTATTTTATTAGAAACTTTTGTAGAAGAGAAAGAAAGGGAACATATTATAGGGAGTTTTGTGGATTTCAAATTACAGTTTATTTATGCTAATAGAAATGCTAATTTTGGAAGGGCAATAGGAGGAATTATTTTGGGTATAAACTTACAGTCGAAATTTGCTAAAGTAATACATTTTGCACAGATTCAAAATTTTAATGTTATTAATATAAGAGACAGGGCAAATGAATGTTGCATTTTACCGGTATATTTAAATTATAATTGTTGGGAAAAAGATTTTGAGTTAATGAATGCTTTTGTCAATTCAAATCATTGTGACAAAAATTTAATAATAATGGGGGATCTAAATGGGAGAATAGCTACCGAACAATATATACCAGAACTAGACGAGGCATACTATAGTAGTTTAAATCTTTGCAGTATTAGGAAAACTAAAGATAACGTTATAAATGCTAGAGGCCGTAAAATTATAGAAATGTGTGAAAATTTTGGACAAATTATTTTGAATGGTAGAACTTCAGAAGATAGTAGAGGGGAATTAACTTTAATAAACAGTAGAGGCAGTTCGGTTATTGATTTAGCGATAGTGTCTGTAAACTGTATACAGAGTGTAGATAACTTTAAGGTTATTAGTCGGACTGAGTCCGATCATATGCCCATCGAATTACGACTAAAGATTGGCAGAGGGGCGGAAGATAAGAGGGGGGAAACAATACTGTCGCTAATGCCAAGGTTGAAGTGGACTAAGGAGGATAGTATGCTTTATGGGGAAAAAATTAAAGAATCGGTGGCTGACTTCAGGTTTATGGAGAACAGCCAGTTAAATGTTGACGGAATAATTGACTGTATTCGTAAAGCTTCATATTTAAAACAAGGGTATAAAAATAACATATCGGGTGCAATAACTCAGAAACAACCTTGGTTTGATTTTAAATGTTTGGCGTCTAGACGCAAAGTGTTTAGGTTGTTAAATTTATTTAGGAAAACAAATTCTGTAGAAGTTAAGAAATTGTACGTCGAAGCAAACAAAGAGTTTAAAATTTTATGCAGAGAAAAAAAGAAATTGTATCAAAATAATATATATTTGTCTATATGTCAAGTTAAGGATAGCAAAAGCCTATGGGGAGCGATAAATAGTTTTAAGCTGAAAAGTAGAAAGGTAACAGCAAATATTAAGATTGATGGATGGGTGAAACATTTTGAAAATCTTCTGAATCCGCCGATCTTATCGGGTGCGATCTGTTATGCAGAGCCTTTTGTCGTAGACTATTTTTTGGATGGGGATTTTACCATGGGAGAATTACAAACTGTTTTAGTTAAAGTAAAAAATGGGAAAGCTCCTGGTTACGATGGGGTTCCCTACGAATTTTTCAAAAATGGTTCTCATGCCTTTATGGTTAAGTTGTTATATACCTATAATGAAATTTATAAAAGCGGAAAAGTACCTGATAGTTTCAAAAAAAGTATTATTTTCCCTTTACATAAAAAGGGAAACGTCAACGATGTGGAAAATTACCGAGGTTTATCGTTTATAGATAGTATTGCAAAAATATATACAAGTTTACTGCATAATAGGTTGCAACAGTGGGTGGGTGAGCGGCGGATCATGAGTGAGTTTCAAGCAGGGTTCCGAAAGGGATATTCCACTGTTGATAATTTGTTCAGTCTGACAAGTATGATAAATTTGCGTCTGTCGTTGAAGAAAGGTAAATTATACTGCTTTTTTGTTGATTTTTCTTCAGCTTTCGACACTATTGACAGAAACGCGTTATTTTTCAAGTTAACTTGTTTGGGTGTCTCTACGCACATGCTGAAGGGGTTAAAACATTTATACAGTGGGACAACCGCGGGTGTATGGTGCAAAACAGGTGTATCAGATTGTTTTAAGACATCTACGGGTCTGAGACAAGGCTGTATATTAAGCCCGTTGTTATTTTCTTTGTTCATTAACGACTTGACAGAATTTGTAGAGGGGGGGTGTAATTTTGATGGTGTTAAAGTTGGAGTTTTAATGTATGCTGACGACATTGTCATGGTAGCACCCTCAGCTTCTGTTCTTAGAATTATGATCGGTAAACTTGAACATTATTGTGACCTTTGGAATTTGCAAGTAAATTTAAATAAGTCTAAAATCATGGTTTTCAGAAAGGGTGGTAAATTGGGATTTAATGACAGGTGGCAATATAAGAATAGTGAAGTAGAAATTGTAAATCAATATAAGTATTTAGGAGTAACACTGACCACAAAATTGTCATGGGAACCGCATCTAACAGAAAAGAGTTCCTCTGCAAAATTGCTTATGAATATTTTATGGCGTAATTTATTTAAGGATGACAGAGTACCGCTGAGTGTTAAGTTCGCTTGTTACAAGTCTATTATACGTGCAGTAGTGTGTTACGGGTGTCAGGTTTGGGGATATTGTGAAAGTGATAAACTTGAAGGGGTTATGCGTCTATTTGTAAAAAGAATTTTCCAGTTACCAAATAATGTACCTAATTATGCATTATACGTGGAGACAGGGCTGGAGAAAGAGTACATTTACACACTTGGGATGCATTTCAATTATATAATACGAGTGTTACGATTGCTACCAAACCGACTGCCAAATATACTTGCTAGGCAAGTGATAGATAGGAATGTTTCTTGGTTTAAGAATATAAAAACACTAGGCCGAAAGTATAACATTGATATTATGAGAAGTTCAGGTGCAGGGGAGGGGTTAGATAGTAGTCAGCTGTTATTTATTTTGGAGTCAGTTAGTAGAGAGGTAAGGGAAAATTTTGTTTTGGCAGCTAGAAGGTCACAGTATCATCAACAATACGGGTCATTAAACCTTGAACTGCGTGACAAATCTTATATTGGTGATAAGATCTGTTTAAATGTCATACGCTGGGTGTTTAAAGCTAGAGTAGAAGCGATTGATTTAAACTATAAACCATGGATGAGTCAAATATATATATGTTCTCTTTGCAATTTGCAAGAAAATGAAAACGTATTTCACTTTGTTGCAAGATGTCCAATTTTGGCCCATATTAGATTTCGGTGGTTTGCGAAAAAAGAACTTAAAAAACATGAATTTGAAGAGTATTTAAATGGGCGGGATTGGCGAAGTCTCGGAAAATACTTAAAAGACGCATGGCAATATAGGTGGGATTGGGTAAGGGAGTTTAATTATAAATAAAATGATAATGATGCGTAAATAAAGCTACTATATGATTTGTTATACTATGTTTGGTTAGGTTTTTGTTTTCATTTTCAGGTTAATTGTGATTTTTTGTTCCATTTTAATAATATTGTGGGTTTTTTTTACAAAAATTTTGGTTTTGACTTTTTTGTTTTAGGAAGTAATGTTTTCTTCTTAATTGGGTAACCTATATTGAGAATGTTATCATGTGTATGCTTGGTTTTTTCAACCATGGTTATTGCAGAAGTTCTTGATTTTAGTTTTGTTGATGTTATTAATTTTGTTTTTCCTATTTTAGTTTTATAAATGATGTAATTGTTAGTTTAGGTTTTCTTTATACATAGGCACATAGCCAATAATTATTATTCTTTGTAATTTTGTTATTTTTTTTGGAACTCATGTTAAAATTTTTTAGTTAGACTATTTTTATGTAAGCCTGTAGTTCATTAATTAAAAGTGCCAACCCAGCAGACGGCCTACGGACCATAGCTGAATGAGTGTTAATTGAAACGGAATTTAAAAAAAAATGTAATTATGTCTCAAATAAAACACTTTATTATTATTATTATTATTATTATTATAGGAGAAGATAATAAAGGTTCTAGAGAGAACCAGCCTAGTATTAAACAAAAATCTACCGTAAAAATCTGAAATACAAAATATTTTAAAGTTCAAAATTTATTTTATTAGAAATGCCATTCAGAAATAGCTAGTTTATAGTTTCCTTTTATGTAGATATAATAATATGTGTAGATCAAGTCGGGAAAGAACACTTGTCTTTGTATAAAAATGTTATGAAAATAAAGCTGTATGTTTCATACGTAGTAGGATTACATTATGTGACAATAAATAATCTAGCATTGTTGTGTTTTTATTCTTTATGTTTCTTCGTGTACTTCTACGTTTAAAATTTAGGCTTCAAGTGAGAAGCAGATGAAAGTTACATATTTCAAGTACCATAATGATTATATAATATACATTTGTATAGGGTTAGATCATACATGATTTACTTGGATCAACGAAACAAAAAATGGAGACCATAATCATGTTTTCATTATGCTTTTGTTACAACGGAACCCTACGCTTTAAAGTACACAAATTACAATTAACAGTATTCACTATTTAATTCTTAATAATAATTTACGCAACTTGTTGAAATTTCATGAGTATATAATAAACTAGGGGCTCTAACCCTGGACGCTTCGCCACAACCCCGGCTCAGCCTGCGGCCCCAGATGGCTGCTTCGGTTCGCTCGCAGTTAGAAATTCGCTAAAGTATCTCGTTAATCTTTGGCTCGTTTGTACATGGGTGAACGAGCATAAATCAACTGTTTTATTTGGCAGCTGACTGAAGCTCTTTAAACATTATCTCCATAAGATTAACATGGGGAATTTGAAGGATTGTGTGCCGGAGCTCTTTCTCGGGTGAATAGCGGCTAAACGGATGATTGGATCTTCAATCTGACGGAAAATCGTTTGTTTGAAATTAAAATTTCTACAACTTTTGTGTTTAACATTTTTTGCTATCTCTTACCGTTTTCTTACAAAACACGCTCAACGTGGAAAAATGAAAAATTGAAAAATCTTTCCCGCCCAAAAGGTACTTTCAAAATTTTTAATGTTATTTTATGGCAATTTTTCTGAAATTTTCTCGTCGTTTTAATTCAAGTATGAGGTCTAAGGGGTTAAGATTACTGGAAGTGCCTCATAGTTAATGTCAATGAATCAGGGAACCCGTCTAGCTTTATATAAGGAGATACGAGCTTTTAAATGAATTTGTACATACGACGTATAAAATACCCCTCAAAGTTTAAATTTAGATATGAAATTATTATCTAAATAATTACAAATTTCTAGCTATCATCATGGATCATATAATGGAATAAACCTCTTTCAAATATTTGACCTGACAACACTAATCCTGATAATTAAATATTTTATTTTAGGCGGTGAAATGCACTCATCAGAGAAGGTACTGTGGGACTTAATCCTCCTGGACCAACTACCCACTAAAACACCTCCCCCCCCCCCCCCCCCCCCCAGTGGAAGTCACTCTGAACCGAACACAGGCACAAGTGTGTTTCCGCTGAGATGGCAAGTTGCAACACTCCAGTACCATGTATAACGGACAGAGACACTCCGCATGCATCACTGGGGGGGAGCGTCAGCAGCATCTAGGGGCCGTTTCCTAATGCAATCTGAAACTCACTTAAAAGAAAAGAAGGCAAACAGGTTAGTGACAGTCTTGATGGAGTCGCAGCGAGAAGAAACCTATGGCGGGTCGTCGAGGATAGCGGCAGGCCGAGATAGTTTTTGCTCAATTGATGTATTAATCAGTTTGGTACGTACTTTCTTTAGTAAGGGCCAGTAGCGGATGGAGGATTCGACTTTGAGGAGGATGACCACAGGTAGGTCGGGTGGTATGGAAGAATTTGTAATTTAAACCCTTAAATACTTGTGTTTAAATAAATTCCAAGCTACGTTAACCACTAAAAGCAATGTTTAAAATTTCACTTATTTGTTACATTTTTATAAAATTCACAAATATTTTGCTCGTAATGTGCAAAATAAATCACATATATTATTTACCAAGGCCATTTTTTGTCGGTACGCCAGAACTTCATTAATATATAATCAAATTACATGAATGAGGCATCATTTTAAAGCTTTCCTTAACCGCTAACCGAAAAAATATACAAAATACAATTAATTATATGAAAAAAAATTAAAGAAATAAAGAATCCGAAAGTAACAGTGATGTAAGATCAAGTAAGTTGTAGGGATTTTTTCCTGGCGTTGGCTACACTGATGATAACAATACCCAGCTGGAGAGCTGCCGTCACGCCACTACATTGCTATTTTTAATTAATTGTATATTTAGTATCGTATAGTATACGCACTATACGATACTAAATATACGGTGTGTACTTTAATTAAGTGGGATTTAAGTAAGTTAGAATGCGAATGCTTCGCACGGGTCAGCTAGTCAAATATTAATTCATATAAAATAAACGGTACCAGAAACTGAAACATACTTTCTCACAAGTATATTTAAATTATTAAACAGATTCACTGTAACTTCATAATTGTATTAAAGTAAGAAAGTAACTAATAAATATTATTATTATTAGCTAGAGAGAAAACTATTCGATCGATTTCGAACAAATTTGCACCAAACATGTCAATTAGGCCTGTACAGGTGCACGAAAAAAGGTTTTAAAAACTGATAACAGATTTTTTTTGGGGTTATTTGGCCAAAAGGAAGTTGTTTTTCAAAAATTTTCAAAACCTTTTTTCGTGCATCTAAACAGGCCTAATCGAAAACGATCTCTCTGCTGTACATGTCGTGACTGGCAACTCAGCCAAAATTGCAAAAGCTTATTTACTGAAGATGGAATTACTTCCGAAACGCGTCAAAAATCAATTCATGTAAAGTAAGTAATCTACTTATATTACAATAAGTCACACAGAAGGACATAATTATCCTTTTTATTTACTGAGGTAATGTTGCCTTTGTGCTCAGCTTCAGTGCCTTCCCCTTCTTCGGGACTTCATCTCGCACACCACCAGCGTCACATACGTACCTACAAAGATAGCGTCATAGCTGTACTAAGACAGCTGATTAAGACGCGCGCCACACTCGCATTTGTACCAAAAAAGTAAAAATTCAATAAAAAATTTGGTAATATAATATTATTGCCATGAAGCTTTGTTGTAATTAAATGATCGACGCATAAGTGTTTAAGGTTCCAATTGTTTATTCTTCAGAATTGCTATGAAAAAAAAATAATAATAATCGCTCGGGGGGGGGGGCAGCCTCATTCTTCGTGTCCCCCGTCCGGCCGCCACTGCTAAGGGCACACACCTCAAAGCGAAACATTATCTCATATTTCCCATTTTTCAAGATGAAGCGAGAGAACGAAGATACTGTTTTCTATTACCACGTTTTCTTCCACAGTGAAAATTTGTAACGCTCAGTCCGTCCAAATACTACGCTATTGTAAGTCAATGAGCAGAAAATTATATAACACAAAATATTTCTGTATCTAGTAAAAGTCGTAACTCTAGTATAGTATGGAATCGAGTCCAATTAGGTTTGAAATAAAGCAGACTATTTGAATTGTTTAGATCAATTTCAATTTAAAGTCCTCTATTACTTGATAATCCAAAACCAGACGGGATCTAGAACAAATCAACGTTTCGCATTTATAACGTCAAAGTATATATTACATCTTTCATGGACATAAAGTTTAGTTTTCTTTTAGTCATCATATGTCATAGTTTCATATTCTAAGTTATGGAACTTTTGTTTCAGTCTATACTTATTTAGTGTATTTGACTTAGTTAATATCATTTCTTTAAAAAGTTTTATAAAATATTGTAGCTCGTGATATTAATTAGTGCCAATTCAGTGATGCCATACGTCAGGTCCATGGGTTTGAATTCAGCTTTAGGCTACCTTTTGTTTTCTTTGTACTTCTTCTTTAGTTTGATCGGCATAACTAAAGAAGTTCGAAAACAAATTATAGTTTTTGCTGCTGCACATACCTTTTCAACTACAGTCAAATGCAGACTAACCGAACGCCAATAACCAAACCGAATACGAATCTGTAAGAAGGAGAAAATACTGTAATTAATTTTGCAAGTAAAATGGGTGGTATGTTCGGTAGTCAGTGAAATTCTCGGGGTTTACTTACGTCAGTCATTTTGCACATAAATAGCCTACTGAAATGACCAAATGTTTTATATATGTTCTGCATGAAATTAAATTATAATAGAAAGTAATATTTGCTTATTTCAGTATTTATTTCATTTTGAATAGAACAAAACTAAAGTTGGCTTAATTTAAAAATTACTTAATTTGATTGCCCCAACCACTCTCAGTCACAAGTTCTAATTAGTTCAAATAACTTAATCCTTTCTGTTTGTAATATTTATCTATTTTCAGACTTTTCAAAAGCCATATCAATACTTTTCAGTAAGACATGACTGAATAAACTAGACTGACTCACTTTTTGTACTTCAAACACACTTAACTACTTGTGGCAAACGGCTGTTGTTTAATCCTCTATTATTTTAAAAGTTCCCTAAATACTTCTACACTAACCTGTAACCGATTATTTTTCATCACAACATAAATTTCAATACCAAACCTCCAAATGGAAATGAAATATAAAATGTTCTCTTCAACATTGCAGGGTTTTTTTTTAGCGCGAGGTGTAAAAGAATGTGCAGGCACATGCCCTGTTGGTACCGCACAACAGGGTTATGTGGGGTGGCAATGTGCCGACCCACTAAAATCTCACATCTTTCTCAGGCCCTTGTTGTTGGACAGGGTATCACAGGGTATCACTAGTAGCATAACTTCCTGAACAACCGGGCACCTTTCAGTCGTCCTACTGTGCAGGCATCTTCTTACTTATTTCTCAGTTCTTCTTCCTTCCGCTTCATCACCGTTACGATGTAGTTTTTAATACTATCCCACTTTTCTTTGCTTCTTAGCATCAGCGTTATTAGATTTCCTGAAAGATTTTTTCTTTTATCTTGCTTTGTAGCTCTTCTTTTAGTTTTTTTCCATCTTCACGTTTGAACAGAGTATGTTCCACATCATCTTCCTGTCCACAGCTGTCACAAATGCTGCTATCAATTTTCTTAAATCTCCATAAATAATGTTTAAAGCAACCATGTCCAGTAAACGCTTGTGTCAAGTAGAAATTTACCTCGCCATATTTCCTGTTCCTCCACAGTCCTGGATCTTTTAAAATTCTATGGGTCCATCTTCCGTTGTTATCATTGTCCCATCCCTCCTGCCACCTCTCAATAAGCCTCTCTAGCATCCCTACTTATTGTGGTTTTTGGCTTAGTTTCATTTAACTTATGTTCCTCGTAAACCTCCCTTCTCTCACAAACTAAAAGATGCACTGGTGGTATTCCTGCTACAACCATTACCGCAACTTGCGAGCCTGTCCTATATGCAGCAGTGGTTCTCAGTGCCACTTGCCTCTGGACTGACAGCAACCTTCTCCTATGGACTTGCTTTGCCATTGCTTCACTCCAGGCCGGTGCTGCGTACAGTATTATGGAATGAACCTCACTTGCATACAACCGTCTTTTTTTTTCTTTTGGTCCTCTAACATTGGGCATCAAGCGCGATGTGGCCACCTGCTACAGTGGCGGCCTTCATACATGTGGTCCGAAAGAAAGTCCTCGGTCCACTTCTACTCCAAGGTACGTCAGCTGTGACTTCCAGTCGATCCGCACACCATTAATGACATGATTTGGTGTCCTGAACGTCCTTCTCTTTGTTACCAGTACTGCTTCCGTTTTGTTGACGGCCATTTCTAGGCCTCTGCTAGTCAGCCATCTTTCGACTGCGGCGATACTCTCTTCCATCTTTACTTCCAGGACATGTTCTTCTAGAGCATCCACGACGATGATGCTGTCATCTGCAAACCCTATGATTTTCACTCCCTCTGGTAATTCCATTTCCAACAACTCATCATAAACAATCTTCCAAAAGAATGGCCCCAGACGTGATCCTTGTTGTGCTTCTCTTGTCATTTTCTCTTCGATAAGCCAACCGTCGCCCTCATAGATTATCTGTCGCTGATGCAGGTAGTCATCTATGATTGCCCTCAGGTATAGTGAAACGTTCTTCCTAAGTAGAGAGTCCAGCACATCTTGCCATCTGAGTGAGTTGAATGCATTTCTAATGTCAATGGCGATTAAAGCACAAAAACTTTCCTCTCCACTCCCTTCTCTCTACCCTCCATTGCGATCATCAACGTTTCTTTTAAGGCGTCTACAGTTGACATTCCACACCGAAAACCAAATTGATTCCTCGAGAAGCCTCCGATAGATTCCATGTGATCTTCTAGACGTCCAAGGACCAAACCTTCTAATATTTTCCCCATCGTGTTCAGAAGGCATGTTGGACGATAAGACGAGGTCTTGTCCAAGGGCTTATCTGTTTTCCTCAAAAGGACTAACTTCTGTTTTTTCCAGGGCTCCGGAAAACTACCGTTTTCGAGACACTCGTTGTATAAATCTAAGATCTTGTTTGGGTAATCGTCTATAATACGCTTCAGCATCTCAGAACCTCAAGAGAGAAGGACTACGGCTCAAAATTGGTAAGTCAACATTGCAGGTTTTATTTTAACATAACCGCCGGGTTTGTCTTCAAAGAATAAAAGGAAGGTTAGCATAGGAACTCTAGTTCGAATAAAATCGATTATAAATCTCGACAGCTTGGAAGATATCGAGATACCAGGTTTCATTAGAATGTATTGCCTTTGGGAACTGCTTATCTAACAGAGGGATATTTTATTTTAAAATCTTATTTTCTGTCGTAAATTCCCATAAGCAAATGCGATTTTATAAAATGCGATTTTATAATTAAAAATGTATTTCATATTTATAAAACTTTACCCAGACTGAATTGTACGGTTGTCGCACCAACTCTTAAAATAAAATGTATCTACCCTTTGTAAATATGTGACACCTCTCGTTAAGCTTTGCTGTCATTTCCTTTAAGACTATGCAAGGTTTACGACAGCTTAAGTTTTATCAATGGGATCAGACAACGATAAAAAAGGTGATAAACATAACAGCTTAATGAGTAATTGGAACTTTTTCTGAAATATGTTTAGATGTACTTCATTTTATACGAAAGATATGTAATTAGTGAATTTCCATAGGAAAAATAATCTATGCAGTGACTCTTATACGGTAGTGAGCCTCAAGGCCAGGAGTGGAAAATGAGCACCGATCATGGTTCCTAGAAGACGTTTTAGGATGGCATTAGAAATTGTATATATATATATATATATATAAACCATTAACTATCATATTTATATAGAGAGAGTGTCATAATGTTATTTTTGTAAAACAGCCCTTAATTATTTAAAGTTGCTTTCGTCGAATCAAACTAATAATTAGTTAATTATACTTCAGGCCAAATATAAGTTTAAAATATTACTAAGTCTAAATTGTTCATATGTATTAATCCAAGCTAGGTCTAAGTACTGCAACCGTTTTGGTTCCCAAATTTGAATATAAGTAACTCTACATTAAGATTCAATTATGGAAATTAACCTGGTGTTTTATAACCTGAATATACAATTGATATTATATTTTAAAACATTTAAATACGAACGTATTTATTTATTTTGCTGTAAGCTTCTTCATTAGTCAGTTAAGAAAAGTGAATGAAATGTGCACGATTGGTAGTAAAAACGTTTCTCACTCAATTTTTTAATAAACTACAAATAATAAGCATGCAACTATAAGTAAAGCTGAAGTTTTTAAGTTTAATGCATTTACCGTGAATATTAGTTCCATTACGCTAAATTAATAGAAATGAAGTATTAGTGCCCGATTATATAATGTACCGTTAGAAATATAGCATTAAAATGGTTCTGATATTAACGACAGGCTATGCACTTTTCTATAGAGGGCATTAAATGCAGATGAAACCAAACTAATAAAGCCTCCATAACTGCATAAGATTAACAAACCAAATATTTATATTTAGTTAATTAATTACAAAATAAACAAGTAATTAATGGTGAAATTCCGACTTGAGCATAAACAACATTTGTAACATTATCCACACTACCATTATAAAGAAATAAAATGTATTTGTTTGTAAGTAGGTGATAATTTCTGGAAGAACTGAACCGATTGAAAAAATACTATTACTAATAAAAAGCTACACTATCCCTGAGTAACATAGGCTATAATTCATTTTGATAAAAACATTTTTTATTTCAATATTTGTAAATTTAGTCAGGAAAATTTCTTAGGTTAGGCCTAGACTGATAAACCAACACATATTTCTTGGATGTATTTACATTTATTACTGTAGCAACCAATTGAATACAATAACAGATAAAACAGCTGTTTGCTCTAATATTTCCATTAACAGCTGATTTCAAACTTTTAGGTTAGGTTTTTATTAAAGTGCAGACCTGAGCCTTGCTGGTTCTTTTAACCATTATTATAACTTTTGTTATAAAAATATACGAAATTGATTTGAACATTTAACATTATTTATCATCTTAGCTTTGGGGTTATTCCTAATCCTACAACTTTATTATAAAGAACACATAACATGATTATGTGTTTAGAAGGTTCAAACGAAATTGGCATGCGGAGCACGCAGGGGTTTCCCTGCGCGCTCCGTTTTTATATAAAAATATAAAATGGTTATACCGTGAAAAGAGTGATGGTAACCACCAAAGGATTTCACCTTACTTAAAAAAGAAAAAAAATGTATAATTATTTGAAATATAAATATGTACAAATTTTGTTCTAAATAAAAAATATATTTGTAATATTAGTATTTAAACTAGGGGCTCTGCCCCTGGACGCTCCGCGTCCCAACCCCGGCTCGGCCTTCGGCCTCAGATGGCTGCTTCGCTTCGCTCGCAGGTGGAAACTTCGATAAAGAATCTCGTTAATCTTTTGCTCGTTTGTACATAGGTGACCGAGCATAAATTAGCTGTTTTATTTGGCAGCTGACTCGAACTCATTAAACATTATCTCCATAAGATTAACATGGGAAATTTGAAGGATTGTATACCGGAGCTCCTTCTCGGGTGAATAGTGGCTGAACGGATGATAATATATAAGACTCGACATATCTGTGAATGATTATGTTCAGTTTTTGATCCAAATTAGCTGTTTTATATATAATAGGTTTGTAACAACCAATGTTTGAATTGAATTAAAATATAGTTAGCATTTTTCGTTGATTTTTGTTTGTGTTTGTTTTTAGTTTGTCAATGTAACCTCAAAAAGGTAATACTACATTTGATACTGATTTAATCCAAATCAGTTGTTGATCAAAATCAGCTGTTTTAAGCTTTTCATACGAACAGCTGTTTTTGTGTCCCTGATAAAATCAATAGAAATCTTTCTTCCATAAGATTAACATTGAAACTTTGAGGGCCACTGGGGCGTAGCCCTAATGTCCTAGGACTTCAGTAAATGGCCTAAAACCTTCCCAGGGTTAACCTGTGTTACTATGCAAAATTTCAAAGCAATCGGATGGACGGTATACGAACGCAAAGTGGACAAAGAACCAAAAAAAAAAACCCCATAAGGAATACACAGCAGAAATTTGCATTTGATTATAACGTTTGTAAGGCGAAAGATACATGATTTATAATGCTTGGTGGCAAATCTGGGCGTGCATACCTTTAATTTAAGACCTCAATTAATTATGAAAATCGATCGGGTAGAAGAGCCGAACGGACTCGGAAAAGAAAAACAGAATTTTTTTAATATATAAGATAACACTTATATACGATCTTAAAGTAAATACTGTAACTTTCAATAAACTTCCCTATCGAATTATGTGTACTTTCAAAGTAGCCATACTTCACAACCATTCCCTATTTTCTGTTTTATTTATTTATGCTATTTTGTAGACCTAGACAACCTCAACTTTCTGTCAAAAACTGACATTAATTAACTGTGTAATTTGTATTAGTATTCGTTTTGAATATTGTTTGTTTTCAAGATAATTTAAGTTTTCAAGGTACACCACGCAATGAGAGAAAATGAGGGCGGCCACACTTTGAATACAATATTTTTCTTTTAAAAGTTTAACCTAGATTTTCATTTCATGAGTGAATGTTAGGAATTATAGCGGGAAAATCTCTCCCTTTTGTTTTAATCTGCTAATCTATATTGTTTCAAAGAAGAGTTTTAGTTTAACATTATATAGTTTCTCGTAAGTATATATATTTAAGATTATCAACCAATGCATGATATCAATCCTTTTTTTAGATAACTTTCTTGATAAAATTTGGCATGAAGATATTCTTTTACACAAAAGAGTGCGAGAATATATTTTCGTTTTAAATCATTTAGTAGTTTTAAAAATCAGTAATGTTTTAACGTTATTTTCCCATTTGATGAACACGGGAGTATAAACATATCTGTAACTAAAAACATATATCAGCTAATTTAGTCCTTCACATTTACTTAAAATGTTTGAAACATTTTGAAACGTGTTTTATACTGAAGTTTTCTTAACATATTTTTAACTAATCGTAAACCTAATCTTTTAATTATGAATATGTATTAGGGATAATAATGCACAATTATACCAGCAACACAATAAATAGCCTAGGTTATACTTTAATGCCATGTTTACCTAGTATAATATAACATTTAACTTAGAAAAATTATATTCTAGCATTAATTTTACTAGGGGATCTGCCCCTGGACGCTTCGCGTCCCAACCCCGCCTTGGCCGTCGGCCTCAGAAGGCTGCTTCGCTTCGCTCGCAGTTGGAAAATTCACTAAAGAATCTCGTTAATCTTTGGCTCGTTTGTACATAGGTTTGTAAAATTACGAAACCAGGCTTAAATATATTAACAGTAATTACACGATTAATTATAACCTCAAATACATGCTTTAGAAACGTGAGAGGCTTTCATTACGATTTTAGTCCTATTTCTACTATTTTCTGTCAACTAATGTTTTGAAACCAGGCCTAAATATAGTAAAAATTATTGCAGGATTAACATAACCTCAATACTATGTTTCAGAAATGAGCCAGGCCTATATTACAAAATTGACTATTAGAATTTATCCATCTTTGCCAAGTTAACTTTTTTTTTGACAAAATAAATTGTTAAATCATGCCCAATTTATTATAATTCCAACGTGCTAAAACAGTATAAATTAGCTTATTTTTTAACAGTAATTAAAAACTATCCAATGAACAGCTGATAAAACAGTATAAATTGCCTTCTTTATAAACAGCTGTTTTGATCGCTTTATTTACTATTTCGTTGTTATTTTGTAACCAACATGGCAACCCATAAGACCCTATGTTAAAATTTTTCAACTTTTAAATTATGTTTTCTCAAAAAATGCATTTTTACACGAAATACAACTATATGAGTGTACTTAAAAATCAAAACTACACCTAAATTCAAAAGCTGTTTTCGAGATCCGCGACAGATACAAAGATAGATACAAGAATTGCTCATAAAGTAATAGGATTAAATGCCAGCACGGGGTCGGTTGATCGCACTAGCTCTTGATTAAATACTTCACTTATATTAATCAATGTTTTCATTTTAACAAAATAACATTACATATTTTCATCAGATACATAAATAAACCTTTTTTTTAGAATCCTTCTCAATCCTCAACAAAGCCCCAAACTAAAAAAAAATCTTCTTTCTTTCATTACAAACATCTGTTTCATAAAACAGATGTTTCTAAACATCTGTTTGTACTGTTATATTTTAATTTGTTCGAAATAAATGCTTAACACTTTTGAGTGGGACCATCTAGTTTACGTATAAAGAAAACAATATATTATTATAATTTTATTCAAACAATTGTGTTTCGGAAAGTGTATCCATGGAAATCTTTTTTAAATATATTACAGACATAATGGAATTTCATTGGAAAAATCTTTGAATTGATTTTTAGTAAAGATAATCTAAATTTTCAAATGCCTATTTATTGGAAGAAGTTAAATCTACATTATAAACATGCACTCAAATAACTCAGTATTTTGTAGAATATGCCAATGTACAGAGATGACGCAAGAAGAAATGATTTCGCTTTGTGAATGCAAAGGTGAAGGTTTTTTTATTATTTTACTAGATAGTCCCCATAAAATATTTTGAGTAATAATTTTGATCGAAGTTGTAAACATAACCTTTAAGTAAAATCTAGTCTAGATTTTATGTTAGCTAATCAGCTGTTATAAATTTGTATTATTACCTCTTCTATATCTACCTCTTATAATATCAACACATAACCAAACCTAGAAATTTTTAAACATGAGCTAACCATTCAGGGTCCGATTTGTAGGGCGACCGAGTTGGACTGCAAGTTGGATGCGTTTCACCACTTACCATCCAACTTACTTATCGTTACAATTCAGTCTTCTTTCCTTGTACATCGTGGCAGTTGTGTCAAAATGTTTAACAATTACTATATGCAAATAATTTGATTAAACAATTCCCTATATTTTTCAGAATACTTACAATCACCTATATTTTTAAATATAGTAGACAACCCCGCTTATATTTTTAAGTACAGAAAACAATCACCTGTAGGCCTATATTTTCAATATAGTAGAAAATCCCTTATATGTTTTTAATATAGTAGACAACCGCCTATGTTTTTTCGATATAGTAGATAGATGTTCAATGAGTACTGTGGTGAATTTAAACAATAAGAAACACTGAAGCCCCAACCACAAGTTCAGTGAATAAAACTTCACAAATAAACTGAAACACATTTATTGATATAGCTATTCTAGTTCCCTGATGTACATTTCAGTAACCAAGTTACCATCATCGGAGGGTTCTAAATCTAAACTCAAACTTGTTTAGAACTTGTGGTTGGGGCTTCAGTGTTTCTTATTGATATAGTAGATAATCACTTATATTTTTAAATATAGTAGACAACCGCTTATATTTTTCAATATGGAAAACAATCACCTATATATTTTCAATATAGTAAAAAATCGCTTATATGTTTTTATTACAGTAGACAACCACCTATATTTTTCAATATATTAGACAATCACCTATATTTTTAAATATATTAGAAAACCGCTTCTACTTTTCAGTATAGAAAAAAATCACCTATATATTTTCAATATAGTAGAAAATCGCTTATATGTTTTTAATAAAGTACACAATCGCCTATATTTTTTGAATATAGTAGCCAATCACTTATATTTTTGTGTGCAGTAAACATCCCCTATATTTTTCATTATATTAAACAATCCCTTATATTTTGTCTATACTTAAACTCGCCTATATGTTTCATTATATTAAACAATCACGTATATATTTAAATATAGTGTATTTAAATATATTTAAACTGCTTATATTTGTTCAGTTTAGTAAACATTCACCTGTATTTTTCAATAGGTAAGAAATTATTTGTTGATCGCGTCAAATAATGAGCCGCGAAGATGCTCACAAACATGTCAATTTGCATACATTGCAGCACTTGTGTCCCACAAATATCTTCTCTCCCGGTACAGTTCAATTAATTCCGAAAGCCCTTTACCTTTAGAAGTGAAAAGGTACAAAATATAGGGGGAAAGGAAGAGCACGGCAAACAACAGCAAGTTCAAAGTTTAAACTGACGCAATCGGACGATCACCCCACTCAAAGTTCGATGCCGTCGGAAGTTGGAATTCGGATCACCTTGTAGGCTGGTCTGGGACTCCGATTCGTCCAATCATCAAACTCGTCGCCCATCAAACCCATCATGCTCCTAGATCGGATTCTAATCGGACATTGAATCGGAATACAAATCGGACCGTGAATGGCTAGCTTTAGCTTGAAGGGGTTCACATGGTTGTTTCATTTTTTTTGAAATACTAAAGCTGAATAACCAATCAGATATTGTATGTCTGAAATATGTATTTTTTTAGGGTTAGAGAACTTTACAAAGGACAGAGGAACTTTAATTATTTTAGAGGAAATTATTATATGTAATAATATTTAGAAAATTAAATAACAACAGTTTCTTAGGTTGTATATAGATGGTATTGTAGCCGTAAGGTTAGCGTATCTAATTCTAAAGCTATCTAGTACCAGATTAGAACAGTCTAAGACTACAATGGTCTAGTTGAAAAAAGAAAGTTGATTTCATATAATGATAGTCCATCAGGTTTTTCACTTTAAAAGCAAAAACATTATTCTTGTATGGATGGCAATCTGGCATGTACAGTAGTTTGTTGTTTGTTTTCGACAGACAGCATTACCTATCTCTATGATTAAACATTGTAAGATACCAGCACTAAACTGCTATCTTCTAAGTTTATTATTAGATAAGTCATATCTGTAACACTTCTGAAAACCTCTGACGTCACACACGAGCACACAATCATAGTTCGCAATAGCGAACTTTGTTTAACTTTAATAACAGGATTTTTTACATCTTATCCAGTACAGACTGGGCAGAGTTCTGTAAAAAGAAACACTAATCACTTATAGCTCCCTTACGTACTTGAGTAACATACAATATAACAGCTGATTTCTCCCATCATCTCTAATAATTAAACAAATCCCCGCGTATATTATAGCCTACTTTGGGGTTATGTTTATATCTTCAAACATTATAATTTCTTGTGAAGTTGATTTTTTTAAATATGAGTTATAGACCTAATACTATAATACGTTATAAGATTTGCTTTGTGGTTATAAACTGTATATAAATACAACCTTTTATCATCTATATATTCGTTTATACAAATTTAAAGAAGAGATTGGCCTACCTATATTTGTTTAGCTTCGGAAACATTCGTACATCTTCGTATAACATATAAACATATTCAATTATTAATTCCTTCACTATAATATTAATAACTTCTAAATCATTTGATCTATCAATGTATGAAATAAAAAGCATTTGTATCTTTCTTTGAAAAAATAATAAATCGTAAATAAATACAAAATTGTTACAAATAGGCCTAATCAAACACTTTTATAATCCTTTAATTGTACACATTGCCGAGTTAAAAATTCCCGTCAGCGTAGTTAGATAGGCCTAGATAAAGTATGTTGTTTTTAAACAGAATATTTTAAAATTATATATTTCTGATGTGTATCTAATTAATCTGCCTGTGATTTTTCAAGGAGCTTATTAGTACCTAATTAAATATGCATGTGTTGCCATTAGTATCAAGTAATTTAAAATTTAAAAAACACATGATTTAACTCTTATCACCGACACTATGTATTATATTAATGTGAGTTAATATTGATTTCAGATTCATTTAAACAGGCTAAAGACTTGTAGCATTAATTCTTTGAGTTTGCCTCATTGAAGAAGAAGGCACTTAGCACTTTCTCCTTCATCTTACAGTATCGAGTGTTTTAAAACAAGTTTTAATTTACCATTGTTTGTATATTCTGAATTGGCACCCTTAACACAGTTATACTTTTTTTACTTTTTTTCTCATTTTTAACCGACAGCTCTAATAATTTTAACTCCAGTCCATCTCCACTTCCATAATCAGTAGATAAAAATAACAAGGCTAAAATTTCCACCATCATTACGAACAAAAGAAATAAAAATATGAATGTTTGATTGGTAGTTCAGTAATGTGTAAATAGTCCGTTGGGCAATGTATATGTAAATGCATATACAAGTATGTCTCAACTTATTTATCCTAGGCAAAACAAACGTTGTAAAACCTGTCTACAAACTTAAAGATTTCATTACCAACAAAAAATGGTAAATCAACTCTTAAAAATATTTTAAGAAACGTAATTTATTCAAAATAGAATATTTAATCTATTTTTATATTTTGTTTCCTACAAAACTAACTTATAAAAAACAAGTTTTTGTACTTACCAGTGTCTGTTTTAAAAACTAGAATCTTGTTCCAAGCTTCTCCAGGTAATTGGTAATTTTCGAAAACGTAGCAACACTATGAAAACAAAATTAGGTATTTTAACTTCCGTCTTCCCTTAAGTATTATGGTGAGAGACATGTATGCCTACACGTCTCCTTATGATCTACACTTTAGTGATGGAACGATCCACAATTATTATGTACTGTGTTCACAATTCAGACTCTAATACAATCAAAAAATGGTAAATAGAAATTCACTATTGCCTCAGGCTCCTTTTTCTGTACTCAAATCACATTTCTTCTGTGAGATGAAACAGTTGTTGTAAAAAAAGACATCAAAATGGATACATATAAAGTTGTAGTGGACTTTTTGTAGATTTTTTACTGTCAACAAATTTACGTTTACAATTTTAATTTATCTTGAACTATTTACCCAGTGATTTTCTAAAAGAATATAACAACATTTCAACTACTACCCTGCTTTATAAAAATCTTTTTTGCCCGTAATACAGACTCAGTTTTTAGATTTCAAAGTTCCCATATTTACTTCCATAAATTAATAATTGTTTAAAGGTTGTAAAAAACAATTCCAGAAAAAATATGTACCGGTATTTTAATTGGGAAGATTTAGAATGATTTCGAACGGGTTAGATACTGTGCCTACTAATGGAGTCATGAGTTTTTTGTTTCGTATCTAAATTTATTGTAGACAAACGTTTTAGATAATATTTACAAGTTTACAGTAATTTTGAACGAATTTCATGCTGTGCCTTCTAAGAAAGTTATGCATATTTTGTCCTTCAACGCATATCACCCAATTGGAATCCATGTTTGATTTTATAGAATACCTTCAAACAAAGGTTATGTATATACTACCGTTAGGAGTACAATAACTTGAAACGTGTGCAATATTGTTCGTAATAGAAGAGTTATAGTGCTTTAGTTTTTTTTTAAATGTTCCCCAATTCCCCAATCCCCTAGCTTAGATTTTTCTCATTAACAAACTTGGTTGAAATTTTACATCTCTATCTCTATAATATATGTACCAGTATGAAAGTAATTTGTGTAAAATTAAGTTAGCTACCGTGTCCACAGTGAAAACATAGGAAGATATTTTAGTAAATCGCACCATAGTTACGACTGCAGTAGGTAGTACTGTTCAAAATTTACCTAAACGGATGATGAAAACCAGCCCGATGTCCTAGAAGAGTTTAGCACACGACTTATGTTTCGTCAAATTCGGATAAGTAGCTTTTGAGTTAAATAGTAGTAAACTGGTGAAAGGTTCCTCTATTTAATACAAATACAGTATTACTTTAATAAATATAAGATAAAACCTTAGGTCACAAAAATTTTGAGTTGGACGTTTTATAAACAATGCAAAAAATGTATTCCTTTATAAAAGAAAATGTATTTTCTCTTAAATTATTGGACGATCTTTGGTATTTACTCTAGGAAACAGCAGGGTGGTTTAAATTCCCAGGGCTTTTCAGTTGTCAATATTTTAAGATACAAGAGGCAAGCTTTGAAATTCTATCGTCTGATAGATTATTGCTGGTATAGTGTGCCAGTCTGGGTTAATTTAAAATTTGGAAGTTCGTATTGGACCGTGTAGACTGCACATATCAATCTTAATATAAAAATATTTTCTCTTACCTTTATGGATAAACCAACCAAACTGCTGATATTCCTTAGTTAATCACTTACAAGTGGTTAAATTAATTTATATTGGTTAATTCAGTAAAATAGAATTTGAATAACAATTTGTTTATTGATATAAACATTCACTCTGCTAGACTGCTACCGGCACTTTCGAGAACCAACCAACTCTGACATCATGAAGCCAGAAATTCAAACTATTGTCCAGACCAAGAATGGAGACTCTGAAAACAGACAAGAAAAATTTACCTGCCATGACGACTTTAAGTTGGACCACATACCACCCACAAGAGAGGCATTGCTTCCCGATATGGCGCACTCGTACAGGGTGTTGTTGTCTTCTTTGGGAGAGAACCCTGACCGACAAGGACTTCTAAAGACACCGGATCGCGCAGCTAACGCAATGTTATTCTTCACAAAAGGTTATGATGAGTGCCTAGAAGATGTTTTAAACGATGCCGTATTTGATGAAGATTGTGACGAAATGGTAGTAGTCAAGGACATCGAAATGTTTTCCATGTGCGAACACCATTTGGTACCTTTTTACGGCAAAGTGTCTATTGGTTATTTGCCTAACAATAAAATCATTGGACTCAGCAAATTGGCAAGAATCGTTGAGATTTACAGTCGAAGACTGCAAGTACAAGAACGTCTAACAAAACAGATTGCTACAGCTGTTACAGAGGCAGTGCAACCAGCAGGCGTTGCAGTTGTCATAGAAGGAGTGCACATGTGCATGGTCATGCGTGGCGTTCAGAAAATCAACAGCAAGACTGTGACATCAACCATGTTGGGAGTGTTCCGAGATGACCCCAAAACACGTGAGGAGTTCCTGAACTTGGTAATAACCAGGTAAACAACCATCACCCAACATTCGCTATTTGTTATTTCCACTGAACTAATCACATCTACAAAGTGTTATTCTTGACAATAACCGTCAAAACAATATAGGCTAAAACAGTGACAATGTGATTAAATTAACCAAGTAACTTTTCCTTTGTACGCATGTTTTTGTGACAAAATGTTACTCAACTCGTTTATGTATATAAATTTGTTTATATCAGAGCTTATAAAACACAATCTATAAAATGAATTTTATATGAAATATTATTAATATTAACAAATTAGTACACAACCTAATTAAACTTAATGAAATAATGTATAATTAATTGTTTATATTTTCTACATATATATTTAAATATATTTTTATATTTATAGTTTTTTTTTTAATGTATTGTGTTATTTAAATGTCAGCACCTTCTATTTTTGCCTTAAATTGTGTTTTTGTCTATAACAATAAATAAAAACATCCAATAAACGCGGACCAAGAAGCATTAGGTACTAGTCTGTAAATCTATTATAAGAGTTAAGCTTATTACTATACCATTGTAATATCAGTTTAACTGTTTTTAGTTAAGAAAAATCAATCATATTAACAACTAAACAAAAAAACTACCTAACTCACTTTCCAGTATACCTGGTAGTATCATATGCCTTCCTAAGTTATTCCTTTCATCACACCAGCGCTGCATGCGTCTAGTTCACCAACTTCACACAGAACTTGAGTTGGAGACAAGGTCAAGGTCTCCATTACTGAAGATGTACTCAAAAAGTGAGCGTCGGTTAAGAACGTAAAGTTCCGAAATAAAATAATTCGGTGGTCTAATAACCAAAAGTAAATTGTTTAGTTTGAACTGTGTTATGCGAGTACACATATCGTAAACCGTAAAATGTGCAAATAAACTTTGCGTATTCATCTTTATATCAAAGTAGGGAAAACCCTTGAGTGCTCCGCAGGCCAACCTCGTTGGAACCTTCTATACACATAATCATGTTATGTTTTCTCTATAATAAAAGTGTAGGAATAATAACCACGAAGCTAAGATGGTAAATAATGTTAAATGTTCAAATCAAATTATTTCGTATATTTTATAACAGCAGTTATAATAAAGGTTAAAAGAACCAGCAAGGCTCAAGCCCCAACATTAATAAAAGCCTAAAATTTAGAATAAACAATTAATAAGCTTGACTTGTGAGAAAGTAACTTGGATAAAATAAAACCTGAACACAAAATCTCACAATTAATACGTTTACTAACCTCAAACGCGTTTTAACCACAATTTCGCCATCCTCAGTGATGCACGGGCTACAGTAACTTTAAGTTATAATTTGGTTATTGTAGCCTGTGCATCACTGAGGATGGCGACATTGTCGTTGAAACGCGTTTGATGTTATTAAACGTATTTATTGTGAGATTTTGTGTTCAGGTTTTATTTTATCTGAAATTTAGAAATAGAAATAATTACTTCAAAGTTTGAAATCAGCTGTTAATGGAAATATTAGAGCAAACAGATGTTTTATCTGTTATTTTATTCAATTGGTTGTTATGGTAATGTAAGTACATGACTGTGTTTGTCGGTCTAGGCCTAACCTAAGAACGTTTTCCTTCTAAATTTACAAATATTGAAATAAAAAATGTTTTTATGACAATGAATTATAGCCTATGCTGCTCAGGGATAGTGTAGCTTTTTATTAGTAAAACTATTACATACAAACAAACAAACTTTACCTCTTTCTAATATTAGTATAGATAAGCTTTTCCTTGTGAACCAGGTAAAATTGAACTTACGGAAAAATACATGTGCCATTCTGGGATAACTTCAAATTTCTAATTTCGTACCGGATCGTGTAGACTGCACATGTCAATTCTAACACAAAAATATTTTCTCTTACCTTTATGGATTTATAAACCAACCAAACTGCTGAGATGCCTTAGTTAACTCCTTAAAAGAGTTTAAATTCACTTGTTTATGTTAAATTCAGTAAAATAGAATTTGAATAACAATTTGTTTATTGATATTAAAAAAAAAATTGCATGACCTTAAATGAAAATTATTTGCCCTTAAGAAAAGTTAATACACCCTTAAATGAAAATACGTGAGCATTGAAAGAAATTATTGAAAACCAGGTCCAACAGAGCCTGAAGTTGAAAGTTGTCAGTTTTCACTAAGTTGGGAAAGTGAGGTTTAACTAAGTTATTAGTTTATTCAAACTAGTTTTCTTTTAGCATGAAACTTGAACCAGTCATGATTTAACTATATAAAGAGAAAAAAACCCGTAAGCAGACTGCCGCATCACTACAGCCGAATGTTCTTATCTGGATAATATCTAGTAACGTATTAAATAATGGAGTTTCCTATGAGTTTTGTTCCTTGTTACGGGGACTGTACTTGAAATACCTTTGCACAGAATTGTAGTAAGTTTAATTACCTTTCGAATGATACAGCTCAAAAATTGCACTCGGGCTTATGAGTGGGAGAAATTGCTCAAAAACCTTACACGGATAATGAAAAAATTTTTTTTTTGTAGCTTCCTATCAATTTTGTTCCTTGTTCTGGGGACTGTACCTGAATTACATTTGCACAGGATTTTAGTAAATTTAATTACTTTTCGGATGATATAACCCACCAATTATAATCGGGCTTATGAGTGGGAGAAATTGCGCAAAAACCTTACACGGTTAATGAAAAAATCTTTTTTTGGGAGCTTCCTATCAATTTTGTTCCTTGTTCCGGGTACTGCACCTGAATTACATTTGCACAGGATTGTAGTAAATTTAATTACTTTTCGGATGATATAACCCACCAATTGTAATCGGGCTTATGAGTGGGAGAAATTGCGCAAAACCCTTACGGATAGTGAACAAATTATTTATCCGGGAGCTGTCTATCAATTTTGTTCCTTCTTCCGGGGACTGTATTTGAATTACCTTTGCACAGGATTGTAGTAAATTTAATTACATTTCGAATGATATAACCCACAAATTGTAATCGGGCTTATGAATAGGAGAAATAATGCAATTTCCTTGTTCTAACTTTGCCATTTCTGTTTGAATCAAATAGGCCGCCATTTTGTGTCGAATCGAAAAATAAAAAAATAAAAGTCTAGGAAATCCTACCAGGACCCTTCCACTAAAAGTTCAGCTATTTTGGAGCATATTTACTACCACAAATCTGATTAATTAATTTTGGGTATCGTCTCCAAATGGTCTAAAACGGATAGAAACGAAGTTTTACCCTCCTCTGTTTTCAAGTTGGGTCGAGTGTAATAGCTCTTATTTTCTTCAAAAATTCGGCTAAAAAGGTATCAAATTATTAGTATTAATTTTGATACCATAATAAGTATCTCCAAGTTCAGATAAGTTATGCAAAATCTTTAAAGTTTAACATGGCAAGTTTTGTATGATTAAAACTTGTTTAAAGTCATGCTTTAAAACACCTTAATTTATGTATTTGCAGAGACTTTAATTTGGTAATATTATGTTTCATTCTGTTTAATTAGAAATTATTTACTTTCTGATTATAACTGTCTATACCTTAAAACTGTTAATAAACCCTTATAAAAATTTGTATAGCACTT